>PVKC010038317.1:0-12781 GCA_004027635.1 Crocidura indochinensis
CACAGAAAAAGATAGAATTCTGAAAACAGTAAGATCAAAAAGGGAAATCACATTCAAGGAAGCATCTTTGAGATATACATTAGATCTGTCACAAGAAACACTCAAGGCCAGAAAGCAGTGGTAGAACATAATGAAAAAACTGAAATAAAAATAATGCTTTGCCTAGAATACTACACCCAGCAAAACTCACTTTCAGGTTTGAAGGAAGTATACATAGCCTCACGGATAAACAATAACTCAGAAACTTTACAGATGCAAAACCAACTTTAAAAGAAAAACTGAAAAGTCTAATTTAAGAAATGGCAGACCAACAAGAATCCAAGCATCTACACAAAGATTTCACTAAATCCCATGAGAATTATCTCTCCTAATGTCAATTGACTAACTGCACTGTTTAAGAATGGCTAAATGGATCAAAAGAGGCTAAATGAATAAAAAAACAATCCAATCCAGTCAGAATAGACATTGACTCAAATTCAAAGTCTAGAGTAAAATCACCCAAGCAAATATCACCCATAAAAAAGCTGGAGTGGCCATATTAATATCAGATGACACAAATTTTTCACTCAGAAAAGTTGTAAGATACAAAGAGGGACATTTTATACTAATCAAGAGATGTGCACATCAGGGAGAAATCATTCTCCTAAACATATATTCACCCAATGAGGGACCAGCAAAGTACTTAATATAATTGTTGACAAATATGAAAAAGATACTAATAACAACACAATAATTGTGGGAGACCTCACCATGGCCCTGTCAACAGTTGATTTCTACCAGATTGAAATCCAACAGAAATATATTAGAGCTGAAAAGAAAGGGGACTATTTATATGACACTCCATCCTCAGAAATCTGGATACACATTCTTCTCCTATGTACATGTGTCATTCACCAGGATAGACCACATGATGGCACATAAAACATACCTCTATAAAATCAAGAGAATAGGAATTTTGTAGTCTACCTTAGCTGACCACAAAGCTCTGAAATTCGATGTGAACTACAAAGGGACACAGAAGTAAAACTTTAACAACTGGAAATTAAACAGCCTACTGCTGAATAACCAGTGAGTCCTAGAGGAAATCAAAGAGGAAATCAAAACTTTCCTGGAAACAAATGATAATGAAGACACAAACTATCAGAACCTATGGTGCGCAACAAAAGCATAACTGAGAAAAAAATTTAGAGATTTGCAAGCACACATCAATAAGGAAGAAGGGGCATACCTGAATAGCATAATGATGCAGCTTCTATATTTAGAATATGATCAACAAAACGAACCAAAATAGGGAGACAGATGGAAATAACAAAGCTAAGAGTAGAAATCAATGAAGTGGAAACCCTAAAAAATAGTCTGAAAGATCAACTAAAGTAGAATTTGTTTTTTTTAAATAAACAAGATTGATAGATCATTGGCAAAACTCACAAAGAAAGGGAGAGAAACTTGATAACCTGTATCAGAAATGAAAAAAGAAAGATCACTATAGATATTGCAGAGATTCAAAGGGTATTCAGAGACTACTTTGAGAAACTCTATGCCACTAAATATGAGAACCTGGAAGAAATGGATAAATTCTTGAACTTATAACTTTCCACAGTTAAATAAGGAAGATGTAGCATATCTATACACCTCCATCACTCTTGAGAAAATTTAAACAGTAATCAAATGTTTGCACCAAAACAAAAACCCAGGCCTGCTGTATTCACAAATGAATTATTTCAAACACTTCATGAACTACTACAACCAATCCTGTCCAGGCAATTTCATAAAATTGAACAAATGGGAACACTTCTAAATAGCATTTATGAAGCCAACATCACCTTACTACCAAAACTGACAGAGATGCTGCCAAAAAAATACAGACCAATATCAATGATGAACACAGACAAGAAAATCCTCAGCAAAATCCTGGCAAATAGGATCCATGCCTTCTCAAGAAGATCATTCACTACAATCAAGTAAGTTTCACCCAAGGAATGCAAGGATATTGTAACATTTGCAAATTTATCAACATAATACACAACATCAACAGGAAAAATAAAAATCACATGATCATATCAATAGAAGCAGAGAAAGCATTTGATAAGGTTCAACACCATTCTTGATCAAAACTCTCAGCAAGATGGGAATGAAAGGAAACTTTCTCAATATAGTTAAGGTCATCTACCACAAGACAATGGCAAATAGTATCCTCAATGAAGAAAAACTAAAAGCCTTCCCTCTAAATTCTGGTACAAGACAAGGCTGTCCTCTCTCACTACTCCTTTTCAATATAATACTGGATGTATTTGCTATAGAAATTAGGCAAGAAAAAGATATCCAGGGAATCCAGATAGTAAAGGAAGAAGTAAAGGTTTCACTGCTTGCAGATGACATGATACTCTACTTAGAAAATCCTAAAGACTCTACCAAAAAGCTTCTAGAAACAATAGATTCACACAGCAAGGAAGCAAGCTAAAAAATTAACATGTAAGCATCAATGGCCTTTCTATACACCAATAATGATAGGGATGAAATGGACATTAATCAAACAACGCCATTCACATTAGTGTGACAAAAACTCAAATATCTATGGGGCCGGGCGATGGCGCTGAAGGTAAGGTGCCTGCCTTGCCTGCACAAGCCTAGGACCGACCTTGGTTCGATCCCCCAGTTCCCATATGGTCCCCTAAGCCAGGAGCGTCTTCTGAGCGCATAGCCAGGAGTAACCCCTGAGTGTCACTGGGTGGCCCAAAAACCAAAAAAAAAAAAAAAAAAAAAAAAAAAAAAAAAAAAAAAAAAAAAAAAAAAACCCTCAAATATCTAGGAGTCAACTTGAGTAAAGACATGAAAGAACTATACAAAAAACCTGTAAAACCCTGCTCCAAGATATAAGAGGACATAATTTACAAGGAAAAAAACATCTAATCCCATCAAAATATGGGGGAAAGAAATGAACAGACACTTTGTGAAAGAGGAAACAAAATTGGCCAAAATGCATATGAAAAAATGCCCCACAGCACTAATCATCAGGGAAATGCAAATCAAAACAACTACGAGATATCATCCCATGCCACAGAGATTCATGCACATCAAAATGAATGAGAACAAGCAGTGCTGGTGGGGATGTGGAGAGATAGGAACTCTGTTTCACTGCTGGTGAGAATGTCAACTAGTCCAACCTTTATGGAAAGCGATATGGAGATTCCTCCAAAACCTGGAAATTGAGCTCCCATACTATCCAGCTATTCCACTCCTAGGGATATACCCTAGGAACACAAAAATTCAATACAAAAATCCCTGTCTCACACCTATAGTCATTTCAGTGCTATTGACAATAGCCAGACTTTGAAAAAAAACAAGATGCCCTTCAGTAGATGAATAGCTAAAGAAACTGTGGTATATATATACACAAAATGGAATATTATATATCTGTCAGGAGAGATGAAGTCGTGAAATTTTCTTATACATGGAATCTATTATACTGAGTGAAATAAGACAGAGGTAGAGAGATGCAGAATAGTCTCACTCATGTATTAACTTAAAGAAAAAATAAAAGACATCATTGCAATAATTCTCAGAGATAAAAGAGAGGAGCACTGGAAGGTCCAGCTCATGACATGAAGCTCTAGCTCACAACATGAAGCTCACCACAAAGAGTGATGAGTGCAGTTAGGGAAATAACTACATTGAGAACTATCCTCACAATGTGAATGAATGAGGGAACTAGAAAGCCTATCTAGAGTAGAGGCGGGACTGGGATGGGAGGAAGGAGATTTGGGACATTGGTGATAGGAATGTTGCACTGGTAAAGGGGGCTTTTCTTTACATGATTGAAACCCAACTGCAATTATAATTGTAATCAGAGTGTTTGAATAAAGAAATTTAAAAAAGTAGACCCACACCCTCTCCCAACTGCTAAATCTTTGTATTAACGTGTGATTTAATATAAATTAAATATAAATAATATAAATAAAATTAATATAATTTAATATAAATTAAATACTACTAATAAAAGTTATAGATGTGTGTCGTGATGATTTCATTACTTACTAATGCATATAGGTTGTTCTGACCATGCACTCTGCTGGTATGTAATTGATCCTGTTGTTTCACCATTTGCTGTTATATATCCTGGTTGGCACTTATATTGTGTTTGTGTATTTAGGAAATATACATAATTAATTTTTGAAAAAAGTCATTCTTAATTTCTATATCTGATTTTGAACATGTTTCTAAAGGGAGAATGCATAGGCAGATATAAGTCTGTGTTCAATAACCAGTTTAATAAGGAGTAAAATAATATGACCATATTTTAAAATGCAATTGTAAAGACACCTTGAAGAGATTTTAATTCCCAAGTTCTTGTGTCAGATAAAGTAAACTGTTTCTCAATATATTTTTATCAGCATATATTATTAAAATCTTATTGAGGCCTAGAATACAGGTGTTAAGGCTCACGTTTCAAATATGACTGGCCCAGTTCCATTGCTGTGACACTTGGTCCCTTGTGCATTCTGAGTGCTGGCAGAAATAAATGTATCTGAGCACTCTAAAGTGGACAGGTAGTCCCATATACATGGTAGGCCTAGAGAATCACTAAATATTCTAGTCTTTGTCTTTCTATTGCATTGCTGCTGAAAGGGGGCCTCGGGCCTCTCATGCACCACTTGAGAACCCTAAACAAACAAACAATGTTGAAGAAAAACAATACTAAAATCACTCTTTATAAAATTATGAGAAATATGCCTGTCCAATGAGCATGGAACCCTACAATATCCCAGAGCTCTACACACAATGAATTCTTTAATGTCTTGTTTTAATGGCTGTCTAGTTTGATTTTCTTAAGAAACTGAACACCACATATCACCAACTTTCACAGATCAAATCTGGCACCAATCATAAAGAACCAAAGAACTTTCACAACAGCTATTAGAACTTTTGACTCTGAGTATTGAAATGTTCTATTTGATTATTCTTGTTTAAAACCATATGAGTTCATACTGTTCTATCAATATAATGAAGTTCAACACTTTCTTTTGTATCCTAATGCCAAGATCATGATTCTTCAACTTATATAGCTCTTAAAACAACAAAAGTACATTTATGTTAGTTACTACTTGTCTTCACCAAACTCAACGTCACTTACTCAAGAGTCTATGGATAAAGAAGCAAAAGTATAGGTAAGATATTTATAAATGGATGAATAAACATGTTAAACAGAATTGCATGAGATGGATAAATAGTTATAGCAAAAATCTTACCAGTATATTTATATAAATGAAAAAGAGCAATGACTACTGTTTAGCAAAATCCATTCCAAGAAAAAAAATTTGGGGGGAAAGCACTTTTCTGGACAGTAAATGATGATACAAAATCATAATAATCAAAACAGTAAGCTACTGAGAACTATTATCGCACAAGTTATTTTATACAAAATTTTTTCATAGCAATAAAAGCATTCATTAGGAAAAACTCAAATCATAACTTTGCAAGTATCTAATGTAGTCTTAAAATGATCAACAAGGGACAACCAATGTAAGCAGAAAGGGAAGGGGTTATGATGCTTATATAACATTCAATGAAATAGAAGCTGCATTTTTCAGAATATAAACTAATTCTTCCTTTGTGGAAGAAGAATTTACTATATCAAAAAAGAAAAAAATTCTAGGGGCCTCAGTGACAGCATAGCAGTAGGGCATTTTACTTTCATGATGCCAACCCAGGACAGCCCCAGGTTTGATTGCCTGCATCCCATTTTCCCCCAGAGACTGCAAGGGGCATGTTCTGAATCTAGAGCCAGGAGTAACCCCTTAGCCCTCCCAGTGTGACCCAAAAACCAAACAAGAAAAACAGAAAAGAAAACTCTAGTAAATCGTATCAGTTCTGAAATTTAAAAAGTTATAAAGGATAGCACAAAAATTCACAAGATCATCTGAGATGACTATACTAGTGTTTGGTGTAACATTGTAAAACGTAGGAGTGTGTGCAAAAGTGCAGTGAAAGGGAATTTGCCTTGTACACTTCTGACCCGGGATAGCCTTCAATTAGATCTGCAGTGTCCCATATGGTCTCCCAAGCCAGGACAGAATTCTGAGCATATAGATAGGAGTAACCCTTGAGTGTCACCAGGTGTGGCCCAAAAGCAAAAACAAAAACAAACAAAATAGGAAGGGGGGAATATATAAGATAAACGTTTTTTTTTCTTAGAAACCTTTAACATCCTAACATTAAACCAGGAGAAATCAGAACACCTGATCAATTATTAACAAGGACATCGAAATCATAATCATGCCTTCTCTAGGGCACAAGGAGATAATACAATGATTAAGACATAGTATTGGGGCCGGGCGGAGGCTCTGGAGGTAAGGTGCCTGCCTTGCCTGCGCTAGCCTAGGACAGACCACGGTTTGATCCCCCGGTTTCTCATATGGTCCACCAAGCCAGGAGAGACTTTTGAGCGCATAGCCAGGAGTAACTCCTGAGCGCCACCGGGTGGCCCAAAAAACCAAACCAAAACAAACAAACAAACAAACAAGCAAAAAGACATAGTATTAGCATGTGCCAAATATAAGTTCAATTTCAAGTACCACATAGGCTCCCAAGTAATTCAATGTGTGGTTTTGGAAACCTTGAGAACTATATTGGACTTAATTTCTCCAGTACCATAGAATTTGATCAATATCACATCAATCAATATATGGCTACACTAATTTGCCAATGTGTTTGGCAATAAATCACAGGTCTGACCTCTTATTCTCAAGCACCTCTTATGATGCCCATCCTCAACATTAATAAAACAGAACACAACAATAACAATAAAAGTCAAGAGCAAATCCTTTCATATAAAAAAACAAAACCCAGTTCTAAGGGTTTTTTTTTTGGGGGGGGGCACACCCACTGACGCTCAGAGGTTACTCCTGGCAATGCACTCAGAAATCTCTCCTGGCTTGGCGGACTGTAGGGAATGCTGGGGGATCGAACTGTGGTCCATCCGAGGCTAGTGCCAGCAAGGCAGACGGCTTACCACTCCACTCCACTGCTCGGGCCCCTCTATGGGTTTTTTTACTTGTAAGTTTTTCCGAACTGTCTAATATTTTTTTCTTTTCTTGTCATTGTTTTGTTTTCTTTTTGGTCAACACTCAATAGTATTTAGGGCTTACTCATAGCATCTGGCACTTCCTAAGGTTTACTCATGGCTTTGCACTTGGGGACTCATCTTGGAGGGCTCAGGCAACAAATGAAATGCCAGGCACTGAACCCAGATCAGTAAATACCCTATGTACTGTGCAATAGTCCAGATTCAATTTCATTTCTTTCTAAGTCTCTTTAAAGTCAGTGAAACCAAAAATCCTCTCAACAAATTTTTATAGCTGTTTTTTTTGTTTTTATTTGAATTCTACATTGGTTGATTCTCAAGTGTTACCTCTGGCTCTGCTTTCTGAAATTACTCCCAGAAATACCTGAGGTACCACATGGGATACTGGGAACTGAACCTGCACTGGCTGAATGCAAAACAAGTGCAGAACCTGTTAAACTCTCATTCCTGACCCTTTCTGTGAGGAAAATATTATCCTGACACCAACAGCAGATAGAAAGAGCTCAAATATGAAATTTATAGAATTATAATCATAGTTAATATATATATAAAGTTCTCAACAAAATCTAAGTAAACCAAACTGTACAAAACATTAAAAGAATTGTACACTATGTTCTGATGGATGTAGTTCAGCAGTGCAGGTTTGGTTTAATTGAGGTAATCAATGTAATTGATCACATCATTATAAGGAAAAGTATGGGATTCATAGATGCAAACAAAGCATTTGACAACATCCAACTTTGATTTATGATAAAAGCTCTTAATACAGGGGATAAAAGAACCTTTCCTCAATGTACTTGACATCATTTGCTAACTCAAGCTAACATCATACACAATTGTGAAAACATGAAACTTTTATTTCAAGGAAGTTGGAAGAACAGGATGTACACTCTCATCACAATTATTTAACTTAATAATGGAAAATATTGTCATAGCATATAGGTAATAAAGATATATTGAGAGATCCAAATTGAAAAAATGTCATCTATTACCATTTACAGATGCCATAATATTATTCATAAATATTACTAAAGAGTCTATGAAAAACTCCTGGAAGTAATATGCCTGTACAGAACAGTAACAATACACAAAATCAATTTGCAGAAGTGTATTGCATATTTATAGTCAAATAATGAAGAAAAAATTTAATTCAATCTCATTCACATTGTCCCCTAAAAATATCTAATATTATCTGTGGAAAAAAAAAACCAAAGGACTTCTGAGACATACAAAGCAAATTAATAATCATTACTAAATAAAAACTTAGAAGAAAATGCAAAGAAAAAGAACCACATCCACTGTCGATGGATGGGAAGGATTATAGCTCTATTTGCAACGATATACTATATTCATTGGTGAAATATCCATTAATATTTGCAAGTCATTTTTAAAGATATAAACCAAATAGGTTAGATGGAAAATAAATGTCACAGAAAGGTAAACACATTTTGGGGTTAAAAAATGATGGTCAATTATTCTTTAACAAAGTTCTATTAATTAGGAAAACGGAAATCAAAATAAAGATATAGTACATGACACCATGGATACTAGGTTATTAAAAAGAATAGAAACTGCCAGTGTTGATAATAATGTGGAGAAAACAAGCCCTTATCCACTGTTGGTGGGAAGTACTCTGGTTCAGTCGCAGGAGATAAACTGGCTTTCTGCATCTAGACCCAAAAGTACTGTGCTCAGAAAGGATTTGCACTCATTTTGACTATAGTAACATTGACGGTAGGTAATAGACTAATGGAATTCATTGTATTTGCTTTGAGATTTTATTATTTATTTCTTTTTTTTAAGATTTTGGGCCACACTCATTAGTCATCAGTGGTAAATCCTGAGCCTACGCTGAAGGACTATTCCTGTAGGTGCTTGGGGGACTACAGGAATATCAGTGATCAAACCCAGCTCAGTCATGTGCAAAGTAAATGTCCTACATGCTGTACTATCTTTATGACCCTCATAAGAATCTTTATTAAATTTTATTAGGAAAATATGATTCACAATATAATAAATGACTTTCAGACTTACAATGATTCTGAATGAATTCCTTTATATGCAAAATATTAAAAATATTAGTGAGATGATGGCAATTGAACAATGGTAGCAGATCTAAATAAAAATGGGAATAAATGCAAATTATCTGGATTTATTTTGTAGTTCACTGAGAGTCCTTCAAGCAATGATTTTGACTTCTCAGTCATGCCTCTCATGGGCTTGAGATCAGTTCCTGAACTTATTGTTTTCTTTTGGGCTCTCATGTTTGCCTGATTATCCCTGTCAAGAATATAGCCTTTCCTCTCTGCATAGTAAGATGCAGTTTCTTCCTCAATATTTATTCTTACTTTGTTACTGAATCATAGTGAATTTCAAAGTTAATCCTGAGTTACTGGCATGCAAGGTCTCTACACTCATGTTTACTTATTACACTCCACCAATGATCTGATTTCCCTGCCTTGATTGACAGTACTGATAGAGTATCATGCATATTACTTTTCCTCCTCTCAATGGCCTGTCCTCTTCCACTTCCCTCCATAGTCAATGTGTTCCTTCTGTGACCTGTCTCCATGTCCAATCAAACTTTTTACTGAGAACAAGTTCTTAAGCTCTCATCATTTAGCATTTAATAATTTCCCACTAAATTTTTTTATATTCTTAGAGAGAGAATATGTGAGAAATCATTCTATGTCCAACCTTCTCCCTTTGACTAATTTCCCTCAGCATGATATTCACCAGTTTGGTTCACATATCAGAAAGTCCCATGGCTTCATAATTTCTTATGAGCAAAATTTACTGATTTGAGACAGATAAATTCTAAGGTTTCTTAGATTTTATGTGATCTTCTCTTTATGCATAATTCTCCACATGTCTTTTTACCCTTTTGACAAAAGTAACATGATAGTACATCTTCATTCACACTTGCAAAACTAGTCCAGCTATTTATTAACTGCTTCCTGTTTGCTTTTCCAGAGCAGTAGTGAAAAACTGTTTTCTTCCATGCCTAAAGAGGCCACATTGATTTTTCATGATAGCTTTGTTTTGGCATGGTACATTTGGAGTAACTCATGGCATGAATATTGGGTGTGGGTCAAGTGTGCCAAGAATTAGGTGGGTATAGATGTGAACAGAATCGAAAAGCAGACTTATTTCCTGGGATGTGTTTCTGGGTTGTGATTAATAGGACCTGTAGCCCGTGTGGATTTTGAACTTCTTGATTGTTGGAATCACTTTTCACCAACACTTTATGAACATGTTTCTGCTAGATTCTCTGACTAGCACAAGAAAGGCATCTAAAAGCGGTTGTCCATTGGAGAAAGAGTGAAAGCCTCTCCTTTTCTGCCATCATCTACTACAGATTTCAATTTTGTACCTATTTTCATGTTTTCTTGGCACATTACTTTTGATTTATACTTACTGAGAAATATGTACAACAGCACATGTCCAGAAATGGGAAGTTAAATATTAGAATGAAATTTGCATAAATTTAAAAACAAGCAAATAAACATACACTGTAGGCTTAGACGCTATTACTTACTGATGTGGATGAATCTGGGAGGAAGGTCCCTGCCACTCTCTTTGCAGATCATAAAGCTCTCTCCATTTTGTAGACTATAGCCAGAATAGCACTCAGCTTTTACAGATTGACCTTGTTGATATGTTTTGGAAAACCATGGCTATTTTCCTTTTCCAAGTAATTAAAAATACATTTTCCTAACGGTAATACAGATAAAAATTGAAATCTTCAAACTGTTATTAGCTGAAAAAGCATAAGCTTAAAGAAAATGTCATGGGGCCAGAGCTGTGAAGCAACTGGTAAGGTGTGTCTGCCTTGCATGCACTAACCTAGGTTGGACTGCGGTTCTATCCCCCAGCATTCTATATGTCCCCCAAGTCAGGAGCAACTTCAGTTTCGATCCAGATAATCCATATAGTTCTCTGAGGACAAATTACTGACTTTAGAGGATGTCTAGAGTCAGTAGCATCATCAAGTGTGGCCCAGGGACAACAAAATAAAGATAATTGAAATCTGTTAAGAATTGATGGTTGGGACCAGAGAGATAGCATGGAGGTAAGGCATTTGCCTTTCATGCAGAAGGTCATTGGTTCAAATCCCGGCATCCCATATGGTCCCCCCGTGCCTGCCATGGGCTATTTCTGAGCAGAAAGCCAGGAGTAACCCCTGAGCACCGCTGGGTGTGGCCCAAAAATAAAAAATAAAATAAAATAAAATAAAATAAAAAAGAATTGGATGGTTGACTGAGGTTTGGGGAATGGTGAAAAGGGAGTTTTATATCACAACCATAAATGCTTTGCATTTACTCCTGGTTCTGTGCTCAGGGATAGTCATAATAGTGCTCAGAGTACTATACATCTTCCTGGAGACTGAGCAGGATGGTTTGCATCTAAGGTAAGAATCTAAAGTCTTACACTGTCTCTGCTTCCTAGTAATGATTCTTATTATTCAAATATATAAGGTAATAGTTAACATTTTATTATTATTTTAATGGGAGAATGTAGTATTTTTGGGGTTTCTCATTATCAAAAGAGGTACATTATAATTATACTCATTCAGCTATTCTTATTACAGAATAATGGTAATTATTTATCTACGAATGTTAGAAAATTATTCAGTTTCCATTTTAGGGGAGGGTTCAAACAAAAATGAGATCATGTGTTACTCATGGCCCAGTTGTCAGAGACCATTAACTACAAGAAATAAAACCTGGGCCCCTCATATACACCAAGACCTTTGAGCTATGTCCCTGAAAAGAGAGTAATAATTATAAGCTATATGTCCTTTACAAATAATTTTTTAAAAAGCTGGGTCAGAGCCATAGCACAGTGGGTAAGGGCATTTGCCTTACTAAATGGCCATCAAGTGTTTGATCCCTGAAACCCATATGGGATATTCATTCAACCCTGTGTAACTCCAGGTTTGTAACCCAAAGCAAAAAACAGTTATTGTCATTTCTCTTGTGATTCACATATAGTCCATGGTGTTATTAATACAGACTGTGGCTATTTTTCTATAAAATATGACTCTTTTCTCAGAAATCTCATGCACACATACGCTTTACTTTATTTCTTTTTTGATTCAATTAGATTATTGTGGAATAGTTTCTTTTTTAAATTTTTATTGTGGTCAAAGTGAATTACAATCCTTTCACAGTAATATTTGAGACACATAGTGACAATGAGTGAGGGGTGTGGAATAGTTTCTATATAAAATTTTGGTCCTTTAATTTTCTGATGTTTTTCTCTAGCAAAAATTATTAATACTGCCTTCTCTGCATATAGATTCTTGATCAATATTGTTTATAAAACTCTCATTATTGATAGATTTTTTACATTATTTGAGGGTCTTGTTATTGAGATAAAAATGTTCCTTTAATTTTCTTCCTTTTTATTATCACCTATTCATTGGCTTCACTGTTTTAAATTGTTTTAGAATTAGAATTGAATTTTATATAAACCATATTGATCTAGTAAGAGACTTGTTATTTTCCAACCCTGACTTTTTGGATCTGCAAGAAATGAACTCTTGAAATGATAGGTCAGCAGGTAGTGCCCTTATAAGGGACCAATCTGGAATGATCCTCAGCACCCCAGGAGGTCCTCCTAGCCAACCAGGAGTGATTGTTCCCAGAGCTCACAACCATGAAAAAGCCCTGAAAACCACCTGGCATGGCTCATAAA
>PVKC010038318.1:0-12782 GCA_004027635.1 Crocidura indochinensis
AGAGACAGACAGAGACAGAGAGAGGGAGAGAGGGAGAAAGAGGGAGAGAGAGAGAGAGAGGTATTTTCTCTAAAATGCCAGGCTTCAGAGTTGCTCAAATCTTTGCACTCAGGAATTACTTCTGGCAGGACGGGGGGGGGGGGGAGATTTGGGGGGTCACATATCAAAGAATTGGTCATCTGCAAGGCAAAAATGTCCTACTCAATTCACCATTGTTCCATCCTCCAACACTGGAGCCATTTAGTGTAACCCCAAAACAAATAAATAAATACGATTATATAAAATGGTACTAAATGGTTCACTATCAGTAAGCTCTGTTTTACTATACACTAAACCAAGCTTGCTTTTATTTATTGGTCAATGCAACTGGTACCTTAAAATCTGAGAAAAATAAATAAATTCTAGCTATGAAGTTAAAAAAATAAATAAAATGCCAGGCTTTACCTTTTTATACTTTTTTTTTTTTTTTTTTTTTTGGTTTTCTGGGCCACACCCGATGACGCTCAGGGGTTACTCCTGGCTATTCGCTCAGAAGTTGCTCCTGGCAGGCACTGGGGACCATATGGGAACGGGGGGATCGAACCGCGGTCCGTTCAAGGCTAGCGCAGGCAAGGCAGGCACCTAACCTCCAGCGCCACCGCCCGGCCCCCACTTTTTTTATACTTTTAACAGCAGTAGTTCATTACAGGAGGTATGTCCCAGTCCAATTGCCATTATCATTACCCCTTAAAGATGAATTGATAGTAATCCCCTTGAATACATGAACAACTTTTATACTTTTTAAGATTATTTAAATTTTTCCCTTAAATTGTTTTATTTTTTTCTTTTGCAGTAGCAAGGAGCATTTAGCAGAGCCTTCAATCTAGCATACTAGGGTGAACTACCTGCTGAGAAAATGGTGACCCGGAGCTTAGACTCGAAAGCCCTTTTAACGACAGTTGAGGAATTACCAGCTAATGCAAGGAGGAAGGGTTTTAAAATGATTCGTCCCATGTTAGAATCTAAGATTTAGAATGAACCTAAATGTTGATGTTGCAATATGGAGTGTCTTTGCTTAGAAATAATATTAGAAATAATATTGCTTTGACTTTTGTACTCTGCTTGCTTGAGGAAGTTAACTGCTGTAAACCCGGCTTTGGACTTAGCTGTGAGCCTAAGTGCAGCCATGACAGGCTGCAATTTTAAGATAGAAAGACCAGGCCCAGAGAAAAGCCAGTTCCTGGAACCAGGCCCTAGGGGGTAAATGCCAGGAAATATATCCATAGAAGGCTAAACAGCTAAATAGCTGACAGATGCCAGATACATCCTGGATCTGGGGGCTGCAGCCATCCAGCTGTCTATTTCAAACTATATTTGAACTACAACAACCCTAACCCAACCTTTTACTAAAGACCAATAATTTTAAAGATCAACTACCCAGAAGCAGGAATTCCCTAGACAGAATCTTGGAACCCCTTTAAATTTGCCATGTGAGCCCTTCTCGGGATCCTCATTTCTTAGGAATAAAGCTGGAATAAACTCCCTTGGTTTCACATTACTGCTTGTCTCCCTGGTGGTCTTTTGGGTGTCGGATCCTGAGTTCCGAACTCTAACACACATTCAATTTTCAAACACCAGGCAGTAGGGGATAGGCAAGTAGCATATCGTGGATTTCTAGGATTAGGTTGCGCTTAGGGAGTAGTACCTTACCCAATGGCTTTGCAGTTAGAGTGTGGGACCCTGACCCTAACCACTTGGGGTGTGTGATATTTCCAGGTATTGTCAGGTTTAACAGGTTGGTTCTTTTCAGGGAAACTGAAACGTAGGCCTGGCCTTTCAATCAAGCCTGTCATGGAGGTACTGTTGCCTTTTCGATATAAATAGAAACGTAGCAGTATTTCCAACTGGCTTAGGTGATACAGACCACTAACTTCATTTTATTTTTGTTTTAGTTCTTGGTTGTTTTTTTGTTTTTTGGCCATGCCCCTCCTGGGTCAAGGTTTACTCCTGAATTTGTGCCAAAATAGTGTTCACCTCGGCAGCACATATACTAAAATTGGAACGATACAGAGAAAATTAGCAGGCCCCCTGCGCAAGGATGACATGCAAATTCTTGAAGTGTTCCATATTTTTAAATTAAATAATTAAAAAAATTAAAAAGATCTCCTCGTGAGGAAAGGGCAAGGGGGAAGCCTATACTATCATCATAAGTATAGAACTATATAACACTATTTCTTATACTGTTTCTCCCCAAATGTAAAGTAAGCAACTGTATCACTTTCTCCCTTTTCTTTGTTTTATCCCCCCCCTTGTTCGTTTTTTCTTTGTTTTTGTTTTGTTTTGCTTTTGCCCTACTTTTTGTATTTTGACTTGATTTGTTTTATGCTTATTTCGAGGTCACAGCTCGGAGGGTACTACTGGCTCTGTGCTCAGAAGGTTCCCCTAGTGGGCATGGGGGACCATGTGGGATGCCAGGATGTGAGCCACCATCCTTCTGCAGGAAGGACAGATGCCTTGCCTCCTTGCTAGCCCTCCTGGCCCCACTTTATCCCTTTAATTATGTCTTTTATTCAATCCTTTTTTTCTTTTAAGAAACTCTTTTTTCTTTAGATATGTCTGAGCATATATATATTTTTAGTCTTTGTCATGGGTCTGTTTTCTGCTCTCTTCACCCCCAAATCCACCAGTAACATAATGTAGCACCACTTCTTCCCGCAAAAGCATATTAAAAATAGGGGAAATTTTACCTGTAAAATTAAGCTCTTATCTACTAGGGATAAGAACTTATACTTTTTTACAACACAGGGACATCTCCCACCCTGAATGTATGTCATGGAGAACCAACCTAGACTCCAGGGAAATAGGCACCGACCGTCCCGCCTTGACTACTGGATCCCAGACATAGAAACGACAGAGTTCTCCACAACAGCTCCAGGAACCACGTCCCCTCCAGGGCATTCATAATACTGCTCTGATGCCAACATACACCAGTACTAAATTGATAACATGACAACGAGGAAATGGGAACAACTAGATCTAAGAGCAAGTTATCCTTCCTCACCACCGAACGATAAGACAAAATCAGAAGACATGTCACCCTTTGATCTGTGCAAAAACCAAGATCGAGATATACAGATGACTGGTTATTACGACCAGGACTAAACAGTATGCATCCCGGGACCAACAACAACAGCAACAAAAAGCTCTAACCTAGCTTTCGGTCTACAATCTGTTCAACGAACAAGATATCCAATTCCAGAGGTCTGACTGAGACAACCACAAGTGAGCGGGTCTTCCAGAAACATAACGAAAGACTCTATCCCAGGCTCCATCCTAGGAGCAACATAATGATCAAGAACACCAACTACATAAGATGAAGTAAAATGACACTGAAGAAGCAGAACTGCTAGAACCACAAAGAAAGCCGAGCTACACAGTCACCAAGCTTTCTAGATACAGAGGACTGATTTTGTCATCCATGACGATGTGGAAGTCTTCCATACATCACGAAAGCACCAAGGAGGGAGTAAAGGATCATGCAAGGAGTCTATAGTTAATCCCATGACAGTATACTTCAGGGATGGAGAAACTCTGTATCTCCTAGGTCAAGGGAATTCCCTCTATAATATCTCCAATAATTACTGTGCCTATGCAGGGGGAAAGGGAAAAAAAAAAACCACACAAAATGATCATTTTTTCCACATATATATTTATTTATTGATTGTTTTTTTGACATCTTTATTTTGGTATAGATATTGAAGTGGATGTCTCCTTTTTATTTTTATATTATTTTATCTTATCTTTCTCCTTCTTTTTGCACTCCGGCATGATTTGAATTCAGAACCGAGACTAATGTGTGGTGCTTCTATTTATTGCTGTAGGGCTCACTAGATATCTAATTTGACATTTATTTTTGTATTGTTTTGGTGTTTCGATTACCTTTTCATGTCCTCTCACAAACTGAGGTAGATAGCCACTAGAAGGACTCCAACCATTTTCAGCATATTTTTTAATTAATTATTTTTATTTTTATTCTTTTATTTATTTATTTATTTGCTTAGTCTTTACCTCATTCTATTGCCTTTCTTTCCCTCAAAGAAAACCACATAACTCAATTTATCTAGGTTAGACTCTCAGGTAGAGGGAGAAACAAGGGAGGGCACCAGGACCAAACAGATATGTATGATCACTGATAGTAAGCTAGACAGAGAGGGGACCATCTACTCTAGCAGCCTGGGGTGGGGGGTTGTGGGGGATATGGGTTGCAGAAAGGGAATGGGGAAGGGGGGAGGACAAATTTGGTGGTGGAAATTCCCATGATTCAATGTTGATATGTACTTAAAATGCTAATGTGAAAGACATGTAAGCCACTCTGATCAAAATAAAAAAAATATATTAACCTTTAAAAAAATAAGGATTCTATCAACTTTGGTAGAGAAATATTGGCACTTTAAATGATACGGTAACATTTTATCGCTGGAATTTATGTAAAACTTTGTTATCTCAATAAATGTAAAAGAATTTTTTAAATAAAAAAATTTGTGCCAAAATAATACTCCCAGAGAAGCTTGGGGAACCATATGCAGTACAATGATTAAATCCTGATGGGTAATTTGGTTTGCAAGGCAAGCATATTACCTGCTCTACTAGCCTTCTGATGCCTAGGTGACTTGTTTTCTTTAGAAGATGCTATTTCTAAAAATGACAATTTTGTACAGGGACTGGAAGGATAGTCTAGTTGGTTTGTCACATGGCTGATCTGGTTCAATCCAGGGCAGATTACTGACTAGGGCTTTCAGTCCTATGGTTCTTTTTAGATAATTGCTCAGAGAACAGGAGAACCCTTACTGATGAAAACGAATAGTTTTATGTGTTTATTTGTTTGTGGGGTCTTTTTTTTTTTTCTTTTTTGGGTAGGGAGAGGAGGACACAGCTGATGGTGCTCAAGGGTTACTCCTGATTCTGCACTCAGGTATCACTCCTGGCTCCTGAAGGAGACTATAGGATGCGGAATTGGAATCCTGGCTATCTCTCAAGCCTCTCTACATGGTTTGACTGTTATTCCCCCCACTTCCAACCAAGCTATTTGGGCTAATTTCCAAATATCAATATCTACATAAGCAGTTAAGTTCCTATTCAGTTGTCAAGTAGCTGGTTTTATTTATTTATTTATTTTTTTAGTGCCACACAGAGTGATGCTCAGGGGCTACTCCTGGAACTTCGTTCAGAAATTGCTCCTGGCTTGGGGGACCACATGGGATGCCGGGATTCGAACCACTATCTCTCCAGCTGCATGCAAGTCAAAGGCCCTACCACTGTGCTATTGCTTCAGTTCCAAGTAGCTGGTTTTTTTTATTTTAAATAAGGTAATTTAACTTCCCTTCAATAGAACCTTTGAAGAGATAGCAGGCTCTCACTGGAAATAAGAATGCAAAAGCAGATGCTTTTCTTCATTTCTCAAATAAATGTTTTTCTTTCATTCATTTCCCTAAGATTTGGATTTCTAACGCTACAGCAAAATACAGTACAATAAACTGTCAGTCTTTGGAAAAACCATAAAAAAGACAAAGTTTATCATGATCTTGTTTATCTCTCCCTCTCTTATTTGTTCAAATTCTGTTCTTACCCACTTTAGATTTTTTTTTCTGCTAAACTACTAGTAATTCAAGTAATGTCTCTTCCTGAGTAAAATCGCCATTTCCACGTTAAAAGATAAAATAAATGCATTGAGAATAAAGAAAGAAAATTACATGGGCCTGAAGGGAGGGAAAGGGGGAGAAAATAATGTATGCTAAAATTTTTTTCTTTTCCCTTTCGGGAGACCACACCCTGTGACACAATTTCTGTCCTCAGAAATTGCTCCTAGCAGCTCAGTAGATCATATGGGATACTGGGAATCAAACCCTGGACATCCCGGGTCAACCGCATGCAAGGCAAATGCCCCACCGCTGTTCTATTTCTCTGGCCCAGAGGATATTTTTCTTAACACCACCACTGTATCTGCGACTTCTTGTCTCCTGTCCCCATCTTTTCATATTTGTGTTTCTCCTCCTCCACTCAACTTTTTTCTTCTCCTCACTATATTCTGGGATCAACAGTATTCTAGATAATTCCCACTAAATCATTTTAATTCTTTGCCTCTTGCTATATTTTACACTTGTACAAAGGTTGTATATGAAGGACAAATATGCAGAAAACTAAAAAGTGGTACTGAAAATTGGTGAAAGAACCATCTTTTCAACAATGAAGATTGGCAATAATTGATTTTCATATGCAGAAAAATTCCAAAGACATAACTTCATAAAACGCAAGTAGGAGAATGGGGGCATTTCAAGATGAAATGATCAATTGTTCAAAATGAATTAGAAACAAGTGACAGGACATCACTAAAACATGTAGACAAAAATTGGTCCTAACATATAATTTTGGTCATAACATAACCAGAGTTTACTCTGGTAAGAGTAAATACAAAGGAAGCATAAATAGCACTACAATTGTTTAAGTTGTCTCTCCTGAATATGAAGGCTGACAATTTTGTGAAGTTTCAGAATTTGTTTTTAGGACACACCCAGTGATGCTCAGGAGTTACTCCTTGTAGCGCTTGGGGACCATATGTAATGCCAGGGGTTGAACTCAGGTCAACTGTGTGCAAGACAAGTGCTCTTTCCACTCTATTATCATGCACAGAGCTCAGTGGTTGAGCAATGGTGAAACACTGAGTTTTATCCTCAGCACTGCAAAAAATTCTCTTTTTTTTCTATTTTTTTGGCCCTACCAGTTGTCCTCAGGGCTTATTCCTAGGCTCAGGGCATCCTAGGAGATGTAAATGAGGGCTTAAATCTGGATAATCTGCTTGCAAGGCAAGAGTCCTACATGCTGGGCTATTACTTCAGCCAAACACTGAAGAAATATTTTATTAACTAAGACTATATGATAAAAAGAGAATAGCAAGTCACTTTATGGTAAGCAAATCTAGAACACTCTGTTTCATCAATACTGAGAAGTAATGTTGGCAACATGTCAACCCCAATTTAATATGATAAAAAGAGAGAAATGGAAATGGAGACATTTTATAAGATGTCTAACAGCTGCCATCAAAACTGTCAAGTTTACTCCAAGAAAGCTTGAGAAACTTTTGTGGTCCAGAAAGTCTAAGATGAGAGTACCTTGGTTCCTGTAGCCTGCCTCCTTGGATGGAAAATAGTACTATAGAAAAACAAATGAAATCTGTTTAATAATAATGTATCAACATTGCTGTCCTAGTCTTGGCAAATGCACCCTAGACTTGAAAAAAATGTGATGGGGAATGGGAGTGGGAGCAAAAGTATCTTTCTATATTGCTTTTTAACTTGCCTCTAAATTTAAAAGTCTTCTAAAAGTTGAAGGTTTTTTTTAAGTCCAAAGGCAGCTTAAATTGAGCTTACCATGGCAGGGAAGAGCCCTGAGACAATGGTGGAGAAAGAAGAGATGAGGTATTGTGTGCATGGGACCCTGTCATTAATAGTATTATAAATTGGTGTAACTAAAACACATCACAAAGACTTCCAAGCGACAGTCAGTATTAACTGAAATGAAAAATTCCATGAAAGAGAAATTAGGACAGAAATTAAGGATGTGTGAGAAAAGTCCCAACAAAAATAATTGATTTCCAAAGGACGAAAACAAATAGGGAAAAATCCCACTTCTATGTGTTTGATAGGGACAGACAATACCCAGTGAAAATAAACCCTAAACTTGGGGATATGGCGAGAACTCCTGGCAAATTTCCAAACCTGCCAAAATGCCAAAGCCTTATAGTTGAGAACTTAAAATCAATAATTAATGTTTTAGAAACTGAATCAAGGAGTCATTAGCCTACTGAATTAAGCAATCTATAGATTAACAATTCAACAACTTCAAAAACTCAGAAGATGAAAGAATCCATACAAATGAGATGTGCAGAATAAAAATATAAAGTTCCATGAGTTGGGTGAGGTCTCCCCCAACTCGCTTCCCCTTCGGCCAGCAGGTTTGAAGAAGCAGGTGGTAGTGTCAGAGAATAATACACAGCGGGAAAGATATTCACTGGAGTCAGCTCACTTTATTCTTCATGGCTATTCTCTACCATGAATCTCTCTGCCATCTGCTTTCTTCCCTGACTTGCTCTCCTAAAACAATGTCTTTTTCTTGTGCTCTATCCCACTGGTCTTCTCTCTCCTCCTCAAAGCCAGAACTTATTCTGTATTATCCAGAACCCCACCCATCAGGGTTGGGGAAGGCCTTGAAATCAAGATATGGTTTTACATACCAATAGAAGAGGTTAGGGAAACAGGAAGTTGGGGGAAGGACCTTTGTTAGGCTTTTACCTAGGTTCACTTTACAGGATGAACTCTTTAAAGTAGCAAGGGAGAAGAAAAACCTTAAGTATAAAGGAAAGAAATTAAAAACCAAACTAGATTTCCTATTTGAAATAACCCAGGCAAGAAAAGAGTGGAATGACATATTCAAACTACTGAATGAAAGAAACTTTCAACATAGAGTCCAGTACCCAGAAAATCTCTCATTTATATGAGAGAGGGGAAAAAAAAAAACATTATCAGACCAAAAAAAAAACTTGCAACATTCTCGCTAACCAAACCAAATCTAAGTGAACTACTCAAAGATCAATTATATAAATCAAATACTTAATTGTAAAGGCAACAACCCTAAACAACATAATGGCACAACAGCCCTTTCTGTCAATAATTTCCTTAAATATCAATGGACTAAACTCTCTCATCATTATTATTCATTGCAGCACTCAATACAATAGCTAAGACTTGGAATCAACCTAAATGTTCAACAGTAGACGAGTGAATCATGAAGATATGGTACATTTATACAATGGAATACTACATAGCTGTAAGGAATGATGCAATTATACGATTTGCAACAACATGGTTGAAGCTGGAAGATATTATGCTAAATGAAGTAAGTCAGAAGAAGAAAGATAAATACAAAGTGATATCCCTTCTATGTGGTATTTAGAATAACTGTATGAAGAAACACAATGGTCTAAATGGTAGTTGTCTTGAACTCCATTGGCTCCAAATTATAGTGAGGAGAAGGAAAGAAACTGAGTGCAAGAAGAGAAACAAAAATATGTAAGAATGAGGTCTGGGGCTAAATGGTCTTAGGTGCATTTGGTAGTGTTAAAAAAGGACAGAACAAAATATCCAAGTCAAAGGCAACAACAATGGAATCAAGAGACCTAAACTTTAACAACCTAAACTTAAAATAGGTCTGTTATACTGGCAGGCTGGGGAGTAAAGGGGCTTGCATGGGATGCACCTGGGAAACATTGGTGGAGGGATGTCAATACTGGTGGTGGAATTGGCCCTGTCATTATATATTTGAGATCCAACTAGGAAGAATTTTATAAATCACAATGATTTCAATAAAATTAAAAAAAAATGTAGCAGAGATCCATACAAGAAAGAGGTGATGACAAATATTTTTATCTTTAACCCACAAAGATTTTAGAGTCCTACAGTATCTGGAAGAATTGTGTATCATGAATTATGAGGAGATATGCTATCTGCCAGTTCCCCCAGTTTCAGTCATTGTCTCAGATTCTTTTGGGACATCTGTCACAAGCCACAATCACTTACTCATTTTGGTGATAGCAAATCCATAAATGTATTGGGCCTGTCAAATAGTTACAGTTTTAGGGCAAACAATGAACCCCAGAGCTGAGAACAACAAGAACCAGTAAATAGACAGTTGCTTGCTCCATCACTTGCTAACCTGAGACAGATACAACTATTGTGGAATTCAGGAAGACCAGCAATGGTGATCAAATTCTGTAGAACCTGAATGTGGGCCCGACCAGAAAGGAGTAGAAGATGCTGGGGTCACAGCTTGCTCATTTGCTAAAAGAAACTCAATCAGACTTTTAAGGGGGACCTGAAGGATTCTTATGTGAAAGTCCTTGTGATGAGATCAAAACCCAACACTCACACTTTCCAGCCACAATCCCTAGGAAATACTAGGGAATAAGAGGGAAGGCAGAGTACATGCAAATGCAATGCACATGGTATGCAGGTATGATGGAGCAGGGACAGAAAATAAACAACCTTCTAGCCTTGAGCCCCAATACTAGTGAAGTCATGCCCTCAGACTCAGGCTTATAGATCCTGCCTTACATAGAGCCTTTATCAGAATATCAAAGTGTTACCCCACCTTGTTCCAGCAGACACTACCCCTGACAGGAGTGAAAAGACCAGGGTAAGTCTCAAGGAAGAATTCCAGATGATATGTCATCTCTGGGCAGCTTGAATGGAAGACTCAGAGTCAGACTAACTCCAAAACCCCCAAGTCCATCAGGAAGGCCGCAGTGAACTGGTCTTAACTTCTAACTAGAGAATCAGAAACTCTGCCCAGGGAAGGCCTCACTCAAACATAACACTGACCTCCATAGTTAACTTTCTGAGCAACGCGTCTGGTTCCAAAGAAGATCAAAGAGCATTCACCAAATTAGGAAGGCCAGGCTGAACAGACAGAGCAATCTATTTAGACAGAAAAGTCTTTAAGGCAACCACTTGCTATGACGAAGACTATGAAGGGAAACCAGGCTATGTGGAAGACAAGAAAGTGCTGATTTTAGTGGATCTGTGGAAACTTTCTGCAGAAATATAAAGAAATACTCAGAAATTAGACCATAGTAGGAGAAAGGAGTCTTACAGGCTTTCCATTGAGAACACTATTCCCAACTCACAGCATTGGTGAGCAGGAATAACAGGAACGATCCCATCTGAGACAGATGTAAACACTGTGAAAAAATTCACCTACACTCTCCCATTTTCTGTCTCAGATTATGAACTTACTATTCAAGCCAGCTGAATCCATGAAAGGTTTCAAATCTTCCAGCTTCCCCTTTGGAACCTGTCAAAGAAAGTTCTGTCTTCCTATGATTAAGTTGAACCCACACAGATAATTTTGTGTCCACAATTCTTCTGTGCCATAGGACAAAACCTTATCACAAAAGTAAAATATGTCAAAGTCACTGGATGGAAAATTGAATTCTCTTGACTATAATTGATAAGCCCCTATGCAGGCAGCCCAAGAAGGGGTGGGCGAGATAAGGTCCAAAGAATAATAGAAATCAAAGAGAGGGCAGAGCTATGGAAACAATGCTGCAACTACAAGGCTATACTGTAGGTAAAATTAACATATTTTCTCATGGACACAAATCACTAAGGACACAAATCACTAAAACTTAGTTAAACAGATAGAGACTTTTAACCAACCAATGACTATGAAGATGTTATGTTTAATTTTTTAAAATTCTGAAAACATAACTCTAATCATAAGATTATTTCTATCCCCAAGCCTATAAGGTTATCTAAGACAACTAGTATCAAATCCACACGAGAATTTCCAGAAAACAGAACAAAAGGAAACTTTCTCCAATCAAGTATATGAGCTTAGTGTAAAAACTAGAAGATAGTATCAGAAATCTCACGAAGGGCTAATAGTCCTAATTACTGTAGATATCATTTTTGGAGGGGCAATGAAAGAACTTGGGGAGATAGTATTGAGTTAGTTTGCATACTATACATGAAGCTGGTCAGAGCGGATCCCTGGTACTACATGGTACCCTCAATATTACTAGGTGTGGTGCTGGAGAATCCAAGGTATCTGTTGTCCCAGTTGGTAAGAAATTGCTGGGAGTGTACCTCAGGCCTCCTGAGCAATGCTGGAGAAGTCACCCCCTCAAAATAAGCAAAGAGAAAACAAAATCAAGCAAAGTGACAAGTAAATTTATTCCAGAAAAAGCAAGGATGATTCACATCCAAAGATGAACCAATGTAATGTATCATATTAGAGTCTCAATAGAACTCAATAGGAAAGTCAAGGCAATTTTTGGAAATGTGGGAAAATGATGGAAATGAATTACCTATTTGTGACAATCTCTCAGCAAACTAGGCAGAGAAGAGCACATTATTCATCTGTAAGGGACTTCTAGCAAAAATACCTACTGCTAACTTCATCACATGCCAAATGCTACATTTTTTTGCCCCATTCTCAAGAGTAGAAAAGGAAAAGGAAAAAGGAAACTTTCCAGTTTCAGAATCTGACCAATAGCTTCCTTGAGGTTTGTTTCCCACTAGCCTCAGAGGCTAGATCTTCTCTGTCTCTTTATAATGTTGCTCTACCAACCTTGGTACCAAGTTCTGAGAAATCACTACACAAGCTGGAGTGTAATTATCGGGCAAGATAATTTTGTGTCTGTCCAAAGTCATAAAGGCAAATTTGCCACTAATTGAAAAATACTGGTGAGACACAAACACTAAGTGAAATCTGGTGTCCTGAGCCGGCTTCCAATACAGGGAGAAGATTACTGTGGAAAAGTCAGAGGATCTACAGAAATAATGTGGCTCAGCAAGGAAGTATCACAGTGCTCTTGCCACTGTCTTACTGTGGATGATCTTGCCAGGGCCTGGAACTTGGGCATGCAGGTCTGTGCCCAGTTACTTGAGGCCCAATTTGCATCCGTGTAAATGTGCTTTGTCTAATGATGATCAGAAAAGGGGGATTTGCAACTCCCCATGGAACTGACAGTCCATATCAACAAGAGGACACTTTTTTTTATTATATATTTTTTATTTTGATTATAGTGGCTTACATATCTTTCACATTAGTATTTTGGGTACATATTAACAATGAATCAGGGGAATACCCACCACCAGGTTTGCCCTCCCACCTTCCCCATACCCTTTCTGCATCCCATATCCTCCACCATCACCCCCAGGCTGCCAGAGTAGGTGGACCCCTCTTTGACT
>PVKC010038319.1:0-12773 GCA_004027635.1 Crocidura indochinensis
TTTTCATCTGTTCCCATTCTTTGCCTATTTTTTCCATTGTCTGTTCATTTGTTTTAAGTTTTTTTTTCCAATCTCTCCCGCTGTATGGAGTTGTTATTTATCTCATCTTCCACAGCACCAATTCTATTCTCAGCTTCTTCTACCCTGGTGTTGGGATCATTTCTTTACCATTCAATTCATTTACTGAGTTTTTCAGGTCTGCTAGTTGACATGTTATTTCAGTTTGGAGTTTTGTGATTTGTGTCAACATATTTTCTTGGTTCTTATTAGTGTTCTGCTCAACTCGGTCCATGGTTTCTTTGAGTTCTTTGAGCATCTTCCATTTTGTTTTTCTAAAGTCCTTATCTGAGAGATTGATTAGTTCGTTGGTCATTATCTGGTCATCATAATTGTCTTCTTCGTTCTCTATGTCTGAAGTTGGCCTGCGTTGTTTCCCCATTGTCACACTAGAATTGTGTGTTTTTCTACGAGTTGCAGTGGTATTCATTGGGTAGATGATGTGCACAGTCGGACACCTCTGGTTCTAGCCTTTCTGGGTGTGTTGATTAGCCTACAAGTGAGTCTTCCGTGGATGAGGCCTCTGAGAGGATCAAATCTTGGGCCTAGGCTTACAGCAGAGAAGACAATCTAGAGAGAAATGCTGGGTTTCTGTGATCCAGCACAGTCCTTAGTGTGTTTTTTTTCTTCTTGTTGCATTGATGTGCTATCCTTAGAAAGAGCGCATGGCCGCGGAGTGAAGCGGAGCGGCCGTGCTCTTCTGCTGCCTATTATTAGCCCACTCCCACGAGGTCCGGAGGTCAGCAGAGGACAAAGAAACACAAAGAAAAGACAAGACTTACAGTTCTTAGCAGTCAACCCTACTGTGCAGGCGTGGATATGGAGAAATTCCCAGGCTGAAGTCACAATCAGGGGACCTTGCTTTGCAGAGTACTTGCGATAGCCGGTTTTCAGTCTAATGAGGTATTCCTGGGTGTTTCGCCCTAGACTAGAACTCTGGGAGAGTGAGTCTTTTTCGGGCCAGTTGGTCCACTCCCAGGAGGTCCGGAGGTCAGCAGAGGACAAAGAAACACAAAGAAAAGACAAGACTTACAGTTCTTAGCAGTCAACCCTACTGGGCAGGCGTGGATCTGGAGAAGGCTTTGTTTTTTGACTCTAGTTGGTGTTTCAGTTTATTCATCACCAAGAAGCTTGGATTTACACTTCAAAGGGATATACTTTCATGCTTTTGGACTGCTTTAAGACTGGATAATGTCTGCTTAAACTTTATAAGTTACCAAAAGCTATCCATCTGCCTGCAATATTTCCCATTTCCCTTTAAATCTTTAAGGCGTACAATGGTGGAGGTTCATCTTCTGTAATTTGTTCATGCTCACGAGGACAATGAGGACATGACTATATAAGGGAATGGAAGTTCACTACTTAGTATTAAGTGAGGTTTTGGTCATTAAATTATTGGGTTTAGGAATTGACACTTGGAAAGACAAATCAAATAAATTAGGTAACAATTTTTTAAACTTTCTTAGATCTAATTTTATTTTTCTTAGAAATATAATTGTTTGGGGGCCAGTGAGATTGTATAGTGAGCAATCATTTGTCTTCTAGCTAACCAGGGTTCCACTATTCTCAAAGTCCATATGATCCATGAGACCATAAGGATTTTTAGCACAGATCAAGAAATTATTCTAGAGCATCATCTATATTTATGTTCCACGAAGATTCATCTATGTTTTTTTATGAATGGCATGATTTCCTTTTATTGTGGTGCAATTATATTCTCTTATTAGTTAAAATTATATTCAAATAGTTATTGTGTATAGAAATGCCTACTTATTTGTTTCTGTTTTGATAATCAGAAAGAAAGCTGCCATTAATATTGTACAAATATTTTTTTTTTTTTTACTTTTTGGGCCACACCCGTCGGTGCTCAGGGGTTACTCCTGGCTGTCTGCTCAGAAATCGCTCCTGGCAGGCACGGGGGACCATATGGGACACCGGGATTCGAACCAACCACCTTTTGGTCCTGGATCGGCTGCTTGCAAGGCAAACACCGCTGTGCTATCTCTCCGGGTCCCTGTACAAATATTTTTGACTCAATATTTTATTTTTCTTCAAATATATACTACAAATAAAGTAGCTGCATCATATAGTGATTTTACTTTAAATTTTAAGTACTATTATAATAAATATTTTTGGGGGGTTGGGCCAAATCTGGTGATGCTCAAGGGTCACTCCTGGCTCTGTGCTCAGAAATCGCTCCTGGCTTGTGGGACCATATGGGACAACAGAGATCGAAGCATGGTTCGTCCTGGGTCAGTTGCATGCAAGGCAAGCCTCCTATTGCTGTGCTATCTCTCTAGCCCCAGATTTTGTATTGGCCATATTAACTTGCATTCCCAGTTATAATGTATGAACCTTTCCTTATATCTATTTCATATCTAACATATTATTTATTATTTTTTATAAGTGCCATCTTAACTGTCATGAAATATTTTATTTTAGTTTTGAATATAAACTTTCACAACTCTCAACTGTAATATAAGTGGCAGTAATAAAAACAGAGTGGAATTGGAGAATAGAGGGACCCTCAAATCAATGTAATAGTATTGAATATTCTGAGACATACACTAAGGTATGTCAACTAATATTTGACAAAAGGACAGGAAATACAAATTGTACCAAGTAAGGTCTAATCAAGTGGTTTTGGTAAAAGTGGTAAATTTTATGCAAAATATAAACTCAGAACGTTTTTAACACAATGCACAAAAGTAAAATTAAATTGGACAAGATCTTGTTTCATACCTCAATTCATAGGTGCATAGATGAAAACATAGGCACGAGTGAAGGAGTATTCTTGTTATGACTGAAACCCAAGTTCAATTACATTTGTAATTACGGTGTTTAAAAAATATTTAAATTAAAAATTTAATTTAAAAAGAAATTTCAAAATACAAAAAGAAGTTTTTGTTATTAATTCTTGTCTTTGTGTAGAAAAAGCTGAGGTGAGCCTAAAATGATTTTTTAATTTTTGTTTTTGTTTTGGAGACACAGCAGCAATGTGATAATTCCTCACTCTGCAATCAGGGATTTCTCCTGGAGATGCACAGGAGACAATATAGGGTGCTTAAAATCAATTTTAGGTTGGAACTCAGGCCACTTCTTTGTAAGGTAAACACTATATCTACATCTACACTGTTTTAGCAATGTGCACTCCTCCCCACGAAAACACACACACACACACACAAACACAACAGCAAGATATTTTTTTAAACCTCTTTGGCTCTCTGCTTAGCTGAACCAGTCAGGTTCAGCAACAGGAACAAAAGAAAACACAAACTCAGTATCCTGAGCTGCAAGTTTTGGCACTGACTCAAAAAATGTCAAAGAACAAGTTTGCTTACAGTTAAAATAAAACAGGAAAACAATAATTTGGAAAGAATTGTCACCTGACATTGCTGGGACATTGCTACTTTCTGGAAAAGTAAAAAATAGCTTTTCTGTTGTTTATCATCTCTTCTGTATTTTTATAATAATCAAGTTAAAAATAAATGCCAAATAAAATTCCTAATCTATTCTAAAGTAAATTACAGAGATTAGTTTCTTAATATCTCTTTCTCATAGTTCATTGCTTAATATAAAGGAACAAAAATGATTTTTATATAATTGAATGTATATCATGAATCATCAATTCTGTTTTTACTTCTAAAGGTTAATGGTGAGATTCAGAATATTCATTTGAAATAATCACACAGCTACAGTTTTTATTTCATCCTTCCTCATTTGGATGCTTTATTTATTTATTTATTTAATTATTTCGCCTTTTGGTTTTCAATAAGTTGAATCAAACAAGTTAAGGTGAATATCCTTACCTGGTTTCTGATCTTAAAAGAAAAACTATCAGTTCATAGTTTTGTTTTTCATATTTGTTATATATTAGACATACATGCAAATACATATTTATGTATGTACATATCATATATGCATGCATATATCATGTATTGCTATTATATACATGTTTATATATACATATATTACATATATAATAACTATATGTATTTGTTAAGTTACTTTCCTTTAACTCCCACTTTGTTCAGAGTCTTTGTAAAAATAGATAAGAGAAAATACGTAAAGATGTCTGTACTTTATACCTTGTGATTGTCAGCATTGATTTGTTTATACTAGAATGGTGTTACACCAAGAGCATAGAGCTGGTGTAATAGAATAGTGGTAGGACACTTGTCTTGCACACTGCCAACCCAGGATGAGTCCAGGTTTGATCCCTGGCATCCCATATGGTCTTCCTAGTCTGCCAGGAGCGATTGCTGAGAGCAGAGTTTGGAGTAACCCCTGAGACCCCCTGGGAGTGACAAAAAATAAATAAATAAGGAGCCCAGAAATATGTATAGTCCTTCTTGGAAAATGTTTACTATGTGACTTACAAATACGTTTTTTCTTCACTTCCCAGTGTACCCTAATTTTAAAATTATTCCCCAGATACATCAAAAACTAGAATATGAAAAATAAAACTGTCCCATTGGCACAAATTCTTAATAAAATTGCTATTTAGTATCTAATGCTTGTCTCTTTTAATGTCAGGGCAAATGGTAATTGAGGAAAAAGTGATTAATTTGTTTAGTTGTAGAATGCAATGGTTGAAAAATTTAGTGTAATGTCACTAACAAGAAATTTAGGGATAATCGCTTTCAAAGGAGATAAACTTCAAATAGTCACTTTGGAATATTGCTAGATACATATTTATAAATTGTGTTAAAGATGAATAGTATTATTTTAAATTTAGAGAATTATATAATTTGCCTCAAATAATTTAATTTATGTTTAAAATAACAATTACGAGGTTGCAATTAAATAATAATATAGAGGGAGTAATGGTCTAATAAGTACATGTTAGGCAGCGTCCTTGATTACTTCACTTCATTTATGTTTGTTGGTTTTAGCATTCTCTATTTTTTCTTTTTCTTTTTTCCCTTTTATTTATTTATTTATTCATTTTTGTTTTGGTTTTGGATCACACCCAGCAGTGTTCAGGTGTTGCTCCTGGTTCTGTACTCAGAAGTTGCTCCTGGCAGGTTCAGTGACCATATGGAATGCTGGGATTCAAACTGGGGTCCTTCATGTATTGGCCGCATCCAAGGCAAATGACTTACCTCTGTACTTTTTCTCTGGCCTCCAGCATTCTCTATTTTATTATTCAGTCTAAAGAAAAATTTTCTTTCATGGACATTAATAAATTTAAATCAAATTATGTATTTTTCTGATATTATAATTGTCACTGCTATAAAAATATCCAAGCTCAATGACTTTGGCCATTTGTTGTTTTATTGTCACTGATAATTTTTAAAATAATTTTCTTTAAAGACCATGGTTACAACGTTGTTCATTGTAAGTTGTTTCCCCCCACCCAGATACAAAGTTTTTCATGATTGAGTTTCAGTTATACAATGTACAACACCCTTCACCAGTGCACATTTTCTGCCACCAATGCCCAATTTCTCTCCCATTCTTTCACTCCCATTCCTCCACTTCCATCCCTCCATCCTGCTTTGCCTGTCTCTGGGACAGACATTTTTCTTTTCTTTTCTGTCTGTCTGTCGATCAGTGGGTCTGTCTGTTTTTCTATCTTCTCCTTTTTTTAGATACCGTGTTTTGCAATATTGTTACTGAAGGGATAACATGCCTGTCACTTTATCTCTTTTCAGCACTAAGCTCTTGGCCAGACTATCATTATCATAGTGGCCCTTTCTTTGACCTGTCACTTAAAATTTTGATTAAGTTATAAATTATCAACCTTAATCGTTAAAAGGTTAAAATAATCCTTATCTATAATTTTAAGGCGTAAGATATCTATGTAGGAATGTAAATAATTTATTTATATTTTCACAATAAAATTGCTATATGCATATTTATAGATACATTTATAGAATATGTATGAATGCACATTAATATAAAAAGCAAAAGCTGTATATGTTATAATGTACTATGTTTTTAATATTTCCCTGAATAAACTCATGTTTTCTATTTACTAATTACATTTTTTTTTTTTTTTTGGTTTTTGGGCCACACCCGGTGACGCTCAGGGGTTACTCCTGGCTATTCGCTCAGAAGTTGCTCCTGGCAGGCACGGGGGACCATATGGGGAACCGGGGGATCGAACCACAGTCTGTCCTAGGTTAGCGCAGGCACCTTACCTCCAGTGCCACCGCCCGGCCCCATTTACTAATTACATTAATAAATCTATTATTATATGTCAGCTAATATAGTATTATATATATCATAAATTTACCAATACTAAAACATTGCTTAAGAATGAAATTGAAATGTGTTTCAAAAGCAATTATCCTCGTGATCTTGGATGTCTCTGCATTAAAATCAGGATATGGAATTACTAGAACGACTTAAATAGATAGAAGCTTATTTTAAGCTAATTTTCATATTTTTTTTTGGCTACAAATTTGGGAATCATTGCTTATTTGACCATAGCATTAGCAGAGAATATTATAAAGTTAGGCAAGAATGGCTGGGTAAGGGCACTCACCTTGAACCAGGACAATCCAGGTTCTATCCCCAACATCCTACATGGATCCTAAGCCTACCAGGTATTATCTGAGTAGAGTCGGCAGTAAACCCTAAATACTCTGAAATGGGTGACCCCAAACAAATAAAAAGGAGCTAAACAGTTTTGAGCAATGCTCCTGATCAGCATATACTTTTCAAATCTTAAGTTATGAATGGTTCTTGATATATTTTCAAGGTAGCGAACTATATAGAGATGAGCTCAAAGAAAAATCAGTTTAAATAATAAAATATTTCTGTATTTGATATACATCCAAGTTTGTAGCTATAAAATTAACATTTTATAGGCTTATCATAAAAATGATAATTATTCATTACCTTGATAAAATCGATAATTATTCATTACTTCTTTAAGTTTTAATAATATGATCTGGAATATTTAAATGACATCTAAAATTTTATGTATGTATTTGAAACTTGTTATGATAATTAAATTTCCAGGTTATAATTTAAGGAATATGTAATGTTTTTGATATATTAATTTTTAATAACTCTAAAATAGTATTTATTACACAGGTATTTCAAGTGAATAAATGCATATATATTTTATATTTGTATACAGAATATTTAGAGAATATAAAATTCAATTATAATTAAATTGCAGTCATTATACTATCAAGTCTTTAAAAATTGAAAAAAAACACATAAAAAACAAGTCAATAGCAGAATCACATTTATTGAATTAAGTGATGGGAATTCCCCTGATTTTATGTTAATATGTAACTAAAATATTATTGTCAATGGTTTGTAAGCCACTATTATTAAAATAAAAATTATATTTAAGAAAAACATATAAATCAAGTCATAGGAAAAAGATGATATTAAAATGTAAAACCTAAGAATATACTTTGTGTGGCTTTAAAAAATGAACTGCAATGATTAATTTCCTTAGTTTAATTAGTACAAAATTATCGCAATTTTTAAGTGTACTTAATTTTCTATAAGAAGTCCATTCTTAGTGAAGGAATAAAATTTAGGATTAGAAGACATGATATTTCTTATTCTAAGGTCAGACATCAGATACTCAACAGCTAATGGAAATCATCATTCTAAGCCATAACAAATGCGCCCTACCAATATAACAAACTGCTTATATAAGCCTAGAAACCATCTTGAATGTCAAGGGATATTTTTTTCATTTGCAGTGTTTGATTGTTCATATAAATATTTAATGAAAATATTATTAGACTATTCAGTTGAGTGAAATAAACTGATGGCACAAGAGCTAAAGAAGCTTACTTAATATTCACTAAATGAAGTGGCATAATAATTTATTTTGCATATTTTATAAGTCTTTTGAGAGGTTTTGTACTTTTAAAAGGCATCATTACTGCTATATTATGAGGTTTTTTAAATGTATTTTTATGGTTAAAGAAAATGTAGCACACATTTTATAGGGAGAAAAGACCATCATACATATAATGTATGATGGAAATAAGGTACCTTTGATTCTGAAGGTTGACTTTTAATATGGCTCCACTGAATCTTACCCATAAATGTTAACTTTATCCTACATAAAATTGTGCAGTGGGTTTCTCAAGGGTAGAACTTAAATGCCTAAGTGAGTAAGGCAGGAATATATTTAACTAGTCTATGACCTTTGAAACTTTTAGGAAAATTAGAACTCACCTGGTTGTATAATGAGTAGTTTAAGCTACTGTTTTAGTAAGGCAATAAAAGAGGGAGTTGATGAAAACAAGAGAGCTATGCAAGTTCATAATTTTACATAAATTTTTCAAATTGCTTTTTTAAAATATTACATATGTGAATCATTTAAAATATATTATTGAGGACCAGTATCTAATGTAGGCTAATAAACTATATGAAAAAACATTATGTTTGAAGTATATGTTATTTTGGGAATTAGAAACAAAAAAATCACTACATTTTTTGAGAGAAGGGCACACTTGGCAATGTCCATGAATATTCTTGACTCTTGGTGGTGCTCAGGAGACCATATAGAATGCCAGAGATTAAACCTTGGTCAAGTGCAAAGCAAATGCTTATCTACTTTACTATGTTCAAGCCCCAAAGTAACACTACATTATAAAAGTTTAATAAAATTAAGTGTGTATCTATGTATTCATATAGATCAATTGCTCACATCCTTGTAATATATATTCTCCATTATTTGTCAAATTATAAAACAAAAAAGTATCACTTTTTTCTAAATGAGGTGGAATGGTTTAAGAAACAGTTACAAAGTTTCCATCATGTCAGTATTTGTGAAAACAAATATGACAATGAAAATTTTAAGAACACTTCAGTGTCAAAAATAAAAGGTGAATAAATGCAATATTTCTATACCTTAGATAGTAGCAGTTTACAATACAGACAAGCAAGCCATTCAGTCTAATCGGTATGTTCAGAAATACAAATGCACATTTCTAAGAACTTAATTGCCGCAAATAATCATACAGTGTGTAACAATCAGTTTATCTACCAGAAAGAGCCAGTGAATATAAATAAGGCCAGTAAAACAGAGGCAAATTAATAGAAATCCTCTATAAATTTCTCATCTTCTACCAACCAAATGCTCACTAAAAAAATAAATTGAGTAAACATATAAGAACATAATAACAGTTAAAAATTTTAAGAATAATTTTATGTTTAGGAACATTGACGAAATAACAAAATGCCTTTTATTTTAATTTTGTTTTTTACTTTGAAAAATGTAATATTTGAGACCAGATAGTAGAGAGATTAAGTTGCAAGCTTAAGTTTTCTATATAGTAATATAATATCTTCTAGATATCAAATTATTTATTTGTTCTATAAAATAAAAAGAAGCCAGGATTATAAGGATTAAAACAAAATATTAAAATTATAAACTAGAGAAGATTATAAAAAGAATAAAAACAAGAAAATAAAGAAAATTAAAGAGGAAGCAGAAAGGAGAAAGGAAAAATATTAAGCCAAAAATCAGACACAAGATATACAGTCTATTCTTCTTATAGTCAAGAAAATAGGGGCCAAGCTGTGGCTCAGCAGTAGGGTGTTTGCCTAGGATGAAAATTGGTTCGATTCCCCAGCTTCTCACATAGTCCTCCAAGCCAGGAGCAATTTATGAGCACATAGCCAGGAGTAACTCCTGAGCATTTCTTGGTGTGGCCCAAAAACAAATAAGTAAATAAATCATTTATTCTAAATATTTGCAAAATATTAGTAGGAATTGAATGTATATATATATGTAGATGTATATACATATAACTAAAGGAAAATATATTTAAAAAATAAATTGTAAGACAAGGGAGATAGCACAGAGGCAGAGATAGTACTTTGCATTGTAAGGCTGTGAGTTCACTCCTTCATGTGCCATCCAAGTAGTATCAAAAACATTAATGAAAGTAAAAAGATTGTTTCCTATATCTATAAAGCAAGGCTCTCAGAGACTCCAAATTAGACAGTCTTGTGGTATATCGATTTTGTTTTTTTGTTTTTTTTGGTTTTTGGTTCACACCCGGTGACGCTCAGGGGTTACTCCTGGCTATTCGCTCAGAAGTCGCTCCTGGCAGGCCCGGGGGACCATATGGGGAACTGGGGGATCGAAACGAGGTCCGTCCTAGGTTTGCAAAGGCACCTTATCTCCAGCGCCACTGCCCGGCCCCTGGTATATCTATTTTGTAATTAAGAGAGGACCTTGGAGATCAGTACTAATTAGTTACTGGAGCATGCCCAGTAAATGAGCACTCTCTTATTTTTTCTCTTTATTAACTCTAGAATACATATTATAAATGTAACAGCAATTTAAAGTCATTATCTTTCAAAGTACAACACTGATATTGATATTTATTAGTAGGATGATATTGATATTTTCACATCTAAACACTCTTGAAAACACATTAAAATGATAGAATTTTTCTCATCACATATACTTTTAACACTAAAGTAAAATAATTATGAGATATGTGTTGATTAAGATAAATAATATTTTAAACTTGCTAAAATATACATTTTAAAATAGAAATACCAAAACTATAATTAGAATTTGAATTCTAGTACATGAAATTTATGCATACTTGTCAATTAATGGCCAAGAGTATGTCTACTGGTTTATTTCTCCCTTACTACAGAAATAATTGAAGTCAAAATATGAAAGAAAATCAATAAACCAAAATCCAGGTAAAGAACATACAATTTGTTTCTCAATATTTGAAGGAAACTGTACTTTCCAAACAAATGGAAGTAGAGATCAACAGATGGGAATACATTAAATTGAGAAGCTTCTGCACCTCAAAAGAAATAGTGCCCAGGATAAAAGAGTCACCCACCGAGTGGGAGAAACGATTCACTCAACACCCATCCAATAAGGGGCTAATATCCAAAATATACAGGGCACTGACAGAACTTTACAAGAAAAAGACATCTAATCCCATAAAAAAATGGGGAGAAGAAATGAACAGACACTTTGATAAAAAAGAAATACAAATGGCCAAAAGGCACATGAAAAAATGCTCCTCATCACTAATCATCAGGGAGATGCAAATGAAAACAATGATGAGATACCACCTCACACCACAGAGATTGGCCCACATCTCAAAGAATGAGAATAATCAGTGCTGGCGGGGATGTGGAGAGAAAGGAACTCTTATCCACTGCTGGTGGGAATGCTGTCTAGTCCAACCTCTATGGAAAGCTATATGGAGATTCCTCCAAAATCTGGAAATTGAGCTCCCATTCGACCCAGCTATTCCACTCCTAGGGATATACCCTAAGAACACAAAAATTCAATATAAAAACCCCTTCTTCACACCTATATTTATTGCAGCACTATTCTCAATAGCCAGGCTCTGGAAACAACCAAGATGCCCTTCAATAGACGAATGGCTAAAGAAGCTGTGGTACATATACACAATGGAATATTATGCAGCTGTCAGGAGAGATGAAGTCATGAAGTTTTCCTATACATGGATGTACGTGGAATCTACCATGCTGAGTGAAATAAGTCAGAGGGAGAAAGAGAGACGCAGAATAGTCTCACTCATCTATGGGTTTTAAAGAAAATAAAAGTCATTTTTGCAACAATCAACAGAGACAATGAGAGGAGGGCTGGAACTTCCAGCTCACTTCATAAAGCTCACCACAAAGAGTGGTGAGTGCAGTTATAAAAATAACTACACAGAAAACTACCATAATCATGTGAATGAATGAGAGAATTGGAAAGCCTGTCTGGAGTACAGGTGTGGGTGGGGTGGGAGGGACTTGGGACATTGGTGGTAGGAATGTTGCACTGGTGAAGGGACTGTTCTTTACATGACTGAAACCTAATTGCAATCATATATGTAATCAAAATGTTTAAATAAAGAAAAAAAAAGAAAAAAATAAGTATAAACAGTTTTTATCAAAACTAATTTGAGATTTTGTTTTAACATTTGTCAATTTCTGATGGTTTCTGGTATTTGTATTTTATATTGTGAGCATTATAGTAATAAAATATTATATTAATTTTTATCAAGTGAGCACTATAGTAATGGAACAAATTTTTCAAATAGTATTAACTAATTCTTCTAAATAGAAATATTAATTATATTAAAATAAATGTGCATTCATATATAGTGTCCTAAAAAGTTTAATTAAATTTGTTAAATACTTTTTTTTTAAATTTTTATTGTGACTGAAGTGCATTACATAGAATTATTTATGGTACATAGTGACAATGAATGAAGGGCATTCCCACCACCAATGTTGTCCTCCCTCCACTCTTGTTCCCAGCATGTCTCCCGTATCTCCTTCCTTTCTCCCCCAGAATACTAGCGTAACTGGTCTCCACTTTACAGCTTGTTGTAGGTTGGGTATCTATTCTGTTTAGTGTTCTAGTTTGGTCATTTTTTAATTTATACTACATATTCATATGACTGGTCCTGGTATCATCCTTTCCCCTCCTCAATTTATGAGGCTGAATGATTCAAGTTTATTCTGTTAGAGATAAAAAGGTTAAGGAAAAGAGAAGGAAAAATTTGGTATCAACTACTAAAAAAACCCCACCGATGTTAACTGGTGGTCTATGTTCGCTTTTTTGCAGGTGGCTAACCAGTTCTGCCAGCACCACTTGTTGAAGAGGTTATCCCTGCTCCACTTAGGATTTCTTGCTCCTTTGTCAAAAATTAGGTACTTGCATGTCTGGTGGACATTGTCTGAGAATTCAAGCCTATTCCACTGATCTGAAAGTCTGTCCTTATTCCAAT
>PVKC010038320.1:0-12793 GCA_004027635.1 Crocidura indochinensis
GGGGGGTGTACCTTTTGTGACTGAAACCCAACTACAAACATGTTTGTAGTCATGATGCCTAAATAAAAACATGATATATCTTTATTTTATATGTAACCTATCTAATTATATATAATATATAATTTTATATGTATATTATATATAATTATATATATATTCCTATAGGATCCAAGACTGTTCACCAATTCGTTCTTTAGGAAAACCCTCAAATAACTGGGGCTGGAGTGATAGTACCATGTATAAGGCATTTTCCTTGCACGGAGCTGACCGAAGTTTAATCTCCAGCATCCCATCTGGTCCCAAGCACCACCAGGAATGATTCCATAGCACAAAGTTAGAAGTAACTCCTGAGCACTGCTGGGTGTGACCCAAAAATCAAAACCAAAATCAAAAAAAAAATCTCAAACAACTTTTGGCTATGATATTTGTCCAAATGTTGCTAATTAAAAGAAAAGCTGTCATAAATCGAAAACAGTCTTGGAAATAAAGGTTTGAGGATAAATGTGTATTTTCTTATTACCACACTGAAGATAATTTATTTTTGAAATTTTGAATGCATAATTTATAGTGTTATAAATCTTGGCCAAATAAATATAACTAAAGATTAGTAGGTATTAAAAGGAAATAATAAGAGGTAAATTTTTGATTTTCTTAATTTTGAGGTATGTGTGTGGGCTACTTTTGGGACATTCCTGGTGGTGTTTGGAGGGCCATTTGGTGCCAGCAATGAACTGACATGAAGAAGTATGAAGGCAAATATTTTATCCCATATATCATTTCTTCAGTACTTCATTCCTTTATTTTGTGTGATTTAGTTGATCAATAATATCTCTATTATAAACAGAGGTAGTAATGAGCCAAATTGCTTAATGACTTTTAAAATATTTTTATTATTTGACTGTGCTATTTTTAAGGCACTAATACTTTCAGTGACAAAGAAAATATCACTTTCTGTCTAAAATTCACTTAATTTTATGTAATTTCTCTCTTCCATTAGAACAAAACTACATCTAGTACTTCTTGAAAATAGTAAAAAGTAGAAACGTTAAAAGAAAAAAATAATATGCTCCAAGTTTAAAACACATTTGGGGCTGGGGTGATTGTAAAGCTAGTAGGACATTTATTTGCCTTGCATTTGGCCAAATGGTTTAATCCCTAGCATCCCATATGACCTTCTGAGCATACCAGGAGTGATCCTTAAAGGCAGAGCCAGGAATATTGCTGTTATGGACCAAATGCAAGAAAACAAACAAAAATCTCTGTTATAGGACACACTAAGTATAGAAGAACAAGGCACAGACTGGGAACAAAACGGAAAGAATGTCTCATATCCATCTTATGAAAATGATCTTCAAAAATTACTGATAACCAACTAAACTTAAAAATTAAGCAAAATATTGGAAGAGATTCTTTACCAAACTAAATATATTAATGACAAAGCTTTGGGCTCAACAGAGGGAGCACATGGCAGAGAGAGGCCATGAAGAAAAAAGCAGGCTGACTCCAACTAATCTTTTGACTGGTGTGGTATTATTTCTCCACCGTGAACCTCCTTCATCAGACCCATCAGCCTAAGGGGCTAGAAGCATGGTGCCTGGGATGGTCTCATCTACTCTTGGATTTATATTTTTATTTTACAACTGGTACCCAATGTGGAGTGGTCTCACCTACTCATGAATTTATATTTTTATTTTAGTTTCATACTAATATTTTTAGGAGGAAATCTCACCCCCTAACTAATTTTTTACTAATAAGGCTCATTACGTTAGATCTTTTGTAGAGTCAATGTATCCCTGAAATGCTCAGCTGGTCTTGAGTTTCTTTAGGACATTTTCTTATTTTGTTAATATTGTCCTTTCTCCATCCTTTGGAGAAATTAATACAAATGTTATACACTCATTATAGTAATAAAGTTATAAAGCCACTTTGTTGATTTCCCTACAGAAAAGGACAGGCAACAATGGATAAATAACTATAGCAAATCTACCATCTGTTCCCAGTGTGTTGTCAGCTCTTCTACACCTGTCCTGGAATTATCTTGGGAATAATCACTTGAAAGGGGAAATAATGAAAATATTCAAGAAAGATTGCTAGAAAAAAAACATGCTTAGCAGAAATGAACTTAATGATAAATCAGAATGATTTTAATGACAGCTTTCTTAAAGCGAATAAAGCTTTATCTAATAGTCATTTTATTTATTTTTGTAGCTACTGGTATGTTAATGATGGGCATAAAATATTATTATGCAACTTCATGGCTTATGAGGAAGCTAAAGTTCACTCTTGCCCTTACCAAATTCCTGCCTCCAGATTACATGTAACTTTTAGGTATTGATGAAGAGATAGGCATTTCTGGGATGGTCAAGGTTAGGTTGAAGATCTAGTTCAGAGTGCATGAGAGTTCAAGACATTCACAACTTAGGAACCAAATATTAACATAGATCACTTCCATACCTACAGAACTCTAACTGGCTTTTGAGTAACCTTCATAGCCAATTACATTCTGAACAGTTACTATTTTCTAGTCAAAATTTCAAGCCTTCTTTCTTTTATTTTATGTGAAGTACACCTGGCTAGACTCAGGAATCACTCCTGGCAGTACTCAGGGGACCATAAAGTGGTGTTAAGGACCAAACCTGATTATCTGCATGCAGGCAAGCACTTTATCCACTTTCTAGCTTTTCAGCTCCTTCAAACCCTCTTTAAGTCAACAAACATTGTCCTATATAAATTTGTAACAAAAGGGCTGCCCTGCTAATTTTTATAGCTTTTCATTACATACTTTAATTTTTTAAGGAAAAAAATAAGCAAAATCATGCAAAAATGAACAAGACTTTGCTCAGGGTTTCTCAAAAATATCCATGTCATAATTATAGAGAAATAAAATGGTAGCAATATAAATGCCAAATCGTGCTTCATTCACACCCACCCACACACCCACTCCACTTTCCCTTATACTCTTTGGAGATATCTTTTTGGAAAATAAGAAGTCTTATTTCCACAAGTTTTCATAAATAAGTAATACTTGTTTCTTTGAAACTTTATATTTTAACACATAGGTACTGAAGGTTCTTAACTTGTCTAAACTATTTAAAAGTCCTAAGAAAAAATCATGACAATAAATATTTTTCTTTGTGCTCCATGGGAAAAAACTCATAAATATGATATTTACAAGTAAATCCAAAGTGAGCATAGGAAGTTCCCAGGCAAAGATAGAAAACTATGGACAGGCTGAGAAAGTACTATGCAAGTCAATTAATAACTTGCTCCAACTATGTCCAGAGTTTTTAATACCCAGCCACGAACTCTTGAAAGAATATGTAATCAAAAAGGTGAAAATATTTGAGAAGTTGGAGACAATTAGAAACACCTTGTCCTTCACTGCCCTGGCAAAATTTAGATATAAAATTCGGTGTGGTGGAGCACGGAAAGGGATTTAGAATTTTTGTAACAAGAAAAGGAAGAACAGTATGCATAAAGGTTGAGTGAAGAAGTCAAGATAATTTAACCTTAAACCAACATAGTGTGGTAAGAAAGGGCACTATTATTTTCTTCAGATATTTGAGAACCTGTGCTTTAAAGAGAGGTACAGATAGTTTGTGGGGGGAAAAAAAGGTTAAGCACTATTGAACCAAATGGCAAGAAATGATCATGAAAAAAGATGTCCACTCAGAAAGAAAGAAGAATCTTCCAGTCATCTGAAGAGGACTGCATGAGAAGCCGGTGGCTGGCTTGGCAGGTTCACCAGACTCGCATCACCAAAGTCTGAACTCTGTCTGGTGGGAAACAAGAAATGCATTTAGGGAGCAAGAAGAGAGTAGTTCTGAAACAAAGATTAGTTGTCAAGAGTGGAGATAGATACACCCACCTGCATAGAGACTTCACAGTTCAAGTGATGAAGGAAAAATATATATTCCCTTCTGTTAGCAGAACACTATCCAGGCTGGGTAGAAGAGAGCCTGCTCTGTGTTGAGGGAGCCTTTGAGCAAGCAAAATTATAGTGCTTGAACAAACATACTTCCTTTTTTTACACAGTTCTGAGTCTGTTATAAAGATTTGGTTGTTTGAAGAGTTGAAAACTGCTGCTTAATTAAGAACCACAATCTGGCCTCAGGAAAGGGAAATCACAACTTATGGAATGTCCCTGACCCTGGTCTGTATTATTTAAGAGTTTGACACTAAATGCATACTAGGGAGCATGCTTACAGGTTTGTGGACTAGATCTTTGTGGTTTGGTAAAAATATTTTTCTAGTCTCTGATGTTAAATATGCTGTTTTGATATTTTGGAAAAATAAGTTACTGTAACCTAAGTAAAGCAAGTTAGTATACTCAGCCAGCAAATCATAACTTAGCAGAAATTGAGAAATCCTGAAGGGGAGCATTATCCTCATACTGTAAACAACTTCCATTACTTTTAGCATTGTTTTTAGCACTACTTGACACCAATAGAGTATTATTACAATAGTTGTTAACTTTCTCAATAACAAATAATTCAATTTTATACCTATATTTACGATCCTCAATAGTGTCATCCTTACATTATTTCTACCTAATTGGAGTAGAAATAGTTGATTTTATTTATTGTCTGTCTTACTATCTTATCAAGGTGGAATCACACAATAGATATAGGTATATATTGAACATGTCATCATTCGCTTTTGTTGCCATCTGACAAGCACAAATTTTATAAGACTAATAAAGTCTATTTTTTCTCTGGCATCCAGCCCATTGCTCATTTTATTTTATATTTATTTTGATTCCTCAAAGCATTGATGTTCTTCTATAAAGTGTTTGTGCTGTGTTATGTTTTTCTGAGTACACTAACTCGCTTTACACAATGTTCTGCAATTCCCTTCCCATCACTATATATTAAAATCCTGTAAGGGTTTTACAGCTTTCTATCTCTGTTAGAATGAGCACGATAAGTGAGTCATTCAACTCCAACACTGAACACCAGTACTGAGAAAGGCATTAGTCTCTATATCTTTTCATTAGGAAAAAGTCTTTGCCTGTGAATTGCATGAGGTAAATTTAATATTTTTAGCACAGTGCTCACAGCAGAGGAAGGATTTAACCAATATAGTGGATTGATATTCAAGTTAAACAGTATTAACGCTTAACAATCTGCCATTCTAATTAAATTTTTCCTGGGTATTTAACATTTTTTACTTAAAACTATTTTTTACATAGAACATGAATCATCTTGCTCTGCCTCATATTTCTATATCTTCCGACAAACTGAGAAAACAAAAGTGGATATTACCAGGGGCAAAGCAGTCTCATGAGTAGTGAGTAGAAATAGAAAATGATTAATCTTAAATACCCAACTCAAAGCGAATAACACTAGATTCAAGAGACTCAAACCACAAGCTACACATAAAAGGGAGCTGTTATACTTGCAGTTCAGAGCCTAAGGGTGGAGGCATGGGATGCATGCTGGGAACAGTGGTGGACGGAGATCATCACTGGTGGTAGAAATTGTCCTAATTCACTCTCACTATATACCTTAATACAACTATGAAAGACTTGTAATTCACTTTGATCCCTATAAAAACAAAAAGTGGCTTTAATTGAATGTTGATTATTTACTAATTATATTGTTTGAATAGATTAAAGTAAGTTATTTTAATTAATATTAAAATATGATTAAGTGATTTTTTTCAAAAATAACTTCCAACACCTCACCATCTTTTGATTTTATCTGGTTTAATATCATATCTGGCCTCCATATTTTCCATCTGCCATTCTTTCAAATCCACCAGTAATGTCACAGATAAAAGAAACAGTTACCACTTATTGAGTATTCATCCTAATTAAACTTTCACTGCATTTAACTCTACAGTAACCTATATATTGGGTAATCTCCTCTGGTCTCAGTTTCAACATGTTTACATGTGGTATCATCAAGTTAAACCCCACATAATCTTTCAACATTCTTCTTCACATCTCTAATTTAGGTGCTGACTGTTCATTTTTGATCTCCTCCTTCTTTTCATTTACCTAACCTTCTCCTTCAGTTTTATTTCCATGACATCTATGAAGTTTGTTGACTCTTATTGCAGCTCCAGCAGATAAAAGTCATGAGTCTCTCATGACTTATTTGACTTACTATTAAAATTGTCATCTAACAAGTTATCTCACCTTTCTTCTATTCTATCTATTTCTATACAGTTATAAGAGACTAATTACCAATAAAATGTTTATTAATTTATCATTCATTTTTACAAAAATCTAATGGCAATCAGTTTTTTCTATGAATTAAAGTATATTCACTTCAATTGTCATTGAAAGACTCTTGTGGACAAAAATCATTACCCATGGCTAAAATTTGTGGACTCTTACTGGTTCCATCACTATGAACCACCTCAAATATTTTACCTTTTTCCTTCTTCACAATAACTATATGTGACAGGGACTATTATTATATCCCTAGGCTTGATAGTACTGGTATATCTAACTCCAAAGCTTATTGGGAAAGTCCACTGGAGACACTCAAGAGGCTTCACTTCTAGCTCTTGAATTATACACTCATAACCTCATACTTGTCTGATTTTCTGTTCAAGTTTCTCATGGCTGCCTACTAACTCACAAATTTAGAGTCTTGCTGCTGCAAGTACTAGTCTTTTAGAACTCACTCACATTTTTCTGATGAGCATAATTCCAATCTCCTTTGTGTCCCCACTGTGTCCTAATGCCTTACTTGGGCCCTTTCTAGCAGTACAGAATTGATGCATCTTGTCCTATTCTTTACTTGTATGCTCACCAAGTAAGATATGTCTTTTTATCTCTGTACTTTCTTTAGTATTAAGTACACTGTTCTAAACATAGCAGCAACTCAACACTCCGATTTTCTTCCTTGCTAAAAAAGAAAGACCCTTTAAGGGTAGATAAGTAATTTATCATATATATATATATATATATATATATGTGTGTGTGTGTGTGTGTGTGTGTGTGTGTGTGTGTGTATTAGGCACTCAGATATTTGATTAATTATTGAGTCAAATAATAAATGTAAACTCTCTTGGTTTTCTGTAACTCAGAAAGCAAATGACCAACATCTTGATCTTGACTTCTAGCCTCCAGAGCAATGAGAAATAAATTTCTGTTGTTTAAGTCATATGGTTCATGGTATTTTATTATAGCAGCCTGTTTCAATTTGTACATACACACAAACACACACATATGAACTAAATGCAGTCAGTAAAAGAACTTGAAAGGAACCTGATCTTTGTATTTTAGAGCCAGGCTAAAGCATAATAGATAACATGAAATGCACCAGACATAGCCCCTTTGCCACCTTGTGGGTGAGGTGCTGTCAGAAACTGATTGTTGGTGCCAAGAAACTCCATCTAAAATAACTTGAGTATATAAAATCTCATTGTTCTATATGATACTGAGGGATCTGGACCCCTTGACCTTATTCAGAGATATTATAAAGGTCGATAATAGACAGAATGTGATTATTTTTAAAGCACACAGAGAAGGGTTATATGAAAGGAGAAAATTTAAAAAGAACAGAATCAAAAGATCAACTGCAGAAGAAAATGCTGACAGGAAGTCTTGAAAAAAGTGGGAGTAAAATTTGTCAGCAGTGGACAAAGCACACTTTATGACCCTGTATATTTGCATAATTAAAATTAGATTTTAATTTTCAGACTCATTACTTGGCTTTAAGACAAATGTAGGGTTAGTATTTCTGCAACGGAAATCTTTAAAAGTGTAAACGAATTGAAAATATACATGCTCCTTTCTATTACCAACAAGGGAGTGAGTCTTCATCTCCCTTTAAGAATGGTCTTAACCTAGATCATTTCCTTTCATACTAATTAACCACATGTTAAATTGAAGACTTGACCAAAGCTATCACAAGCTCACAGATGGCCTTCCTCACAAGCACCAATTTCCCCTTCTAATTGTTTGCCCGTCAGAATCAATATCTCTCTGGGGTCTGCTTTTGGGGTCCAGCCAATCATTTCCATTGTGCTGACACAGCTCTGCTTATGCCAAACAGAGCTGCAGTGATTCTCCCCAGTAACGGAACAAAGCACACAATCATCCCGTACAAAGCATTGCTCCCCACTGCTATGGAAAACACTACTGTGACTTGAAAATCATAGATTGTCAGAGAATGAAGGGGGCTTCTAGATTTATCTCAAAGCCCAGTATTTTTCTAAACAGACAAGAGGGGAGCAAGCTCACAATGAACTTATGACAAAGCTGGGTAAGTCCATTACTTCTCTTTCTTTCTTACACTATCATCTATTGGTGAAACATGTTTTAAAGCCACCTGCATTCACCTTAAGCTTAAACTTGATAAAGTATGATTGATTAACATACCTCTAAAACCCCCAAAATAAAAAATAGATCAGGGTAATAAGTTCACTGAGAACCACAATTTTGACTCTAAACCAAACCCTAATGTATCACTGGGTATAAAAAGGATGCAATTGATACAAAGAAAACAAATCACATTGAGATATTGGTATAGTGACTATTGTTTTCATAGCACAGCATCTTCTAAATTCAAGCCTATGTTTAAACTAATTCCTACTGCATATAATAAAGAAATTTAGAATCTAAAGGTGTCAAACACATCCTTTACCTGACCCTAAAATGTAGTCTTAACCTCTGCTTGCATCTTAGACTTTCCATAGGGAACTCCAAAAGATGTGGCCTATAGAGAAAAGAGCTTGAAGGGTATGTACATTCTGAACTTTGTTTAAATTGCAGGGATCAAGTGAAAATATACATGGCACCACACATGGCACTCCATCAGTCTAGAACTCAAGTTACCTGGTCTTTTTTTGGACCCTGGCTGCTTTCTTGCTTGAAGTTCTAGTATTTATGTTATTAGCCCCAGATAGCATTTTGGATATGACCTGCCAGGCACACGCAGTTGATTATAAAGAAATCTGGTTCTTTTCTGCAAACTTGACCTCAACAAAAAAAGCTGAATTAAGAATGGCTTCTTCACACTATTGTATTGACTATTTCTTATCAAAAAATTAACATGTAGGCAAATTACAGCTTTCTTTTTTATTTTCTAAAGTATTATTTTTCAAAATGTTAGATCTTAAATTTTTAATACAGATCTTCAATTGGATTATAATCAGCAAGAGGAAATAGTAAGGGGATGATTAAAATAACATAGTAGAGTAATGAGGTTTAAAATTCCAGATAGTGGTTATGACCATAATTATTTATCTCCAAAGAAATAGCAAACGATTATTAGCCAAAATAAAAAGCTTTGGATTAGTCAAAGTAATTGTATATAATGAAGTTGGGTATAATAAATGCTCAAATGGATTCCATAACAATTTTTTAAAAATGGAATTTGTTATGGGAAACAGATGGAAAAGATATATTCCAAGGATTTATGCATAGCAAAAAGGATGAGTTTATGCTTTCACGGTTTCTGAATTTGATACACAGTCTCACAGTAATGATGTAGAGACATTGACTTCTATCAGTACACTCAGGAGGAATTAAAATAAATAGACTACTAAATTAAAGAAAATAATAGTAGTTAATAATGACCATATTAATCCCACAGAGCAGGGATTGCATCTTGAAGTAGATTTAATAGCAAGGACATGTCTTTATGGAGGCTGACTTTAGAGGTTTTGAAAACATGGGTCAGGACAAAGGAAATGCCAATGGTGTTGTGTTTTCATTAAATCCTGGACACTGACATCTAAAGCTAATTTTGAAAGCTGAGGTAAAGTTTTGACAATAAACAGAAGTTTACAGACCCTTAAACAATTACAAGATGCTAACAAGAGATGAATAACAATGAAATAGGAATATTTGATAGGTTAGTTATAGTGAACTTAACCTTATAGTGAAGTAAAACCTTAACATATTAAGTATATGTGACTGATTAGGGTATTTCATATCTCAATATGATAAGGCAAAACTTCAAAGAGTAAAATTTTCCTGAACTCGTTCTTTTGGAAATGGAAATAAAATTTATCTTGGAGGACAATATTTTGTACCAGATTTTAAGACTGTATCTATGAAATAATTTTCTTTAAACACATAATGACTGTCTTTTGACACATGAAACTTACTTGCTTTTTCAATTTACTGCTCCATTTCAGTTGCTTACAGAGTTGCCATGTAGAATATATAATAAAATGACTTTGTTCTGGGACCCCTGCTGCGTGTTTTTTGTACTATTTCTTGGGCACATTTCTTTGCAGTATGTGCCTGCTAAGAAAGAGCCACATCTTTTATTTATTTTTTTTTTTTTGGTCTTTGGGCCACACCCGGTGACCCTCAGGGGTTACTCCTGGCTATGAGCTCAGAAATTGCTCCTGGGTTGAAGGACCATATGGGATGCTGGAAATCAAATCACAGTCAGTCCTAGGTCAGCATGTACAAGGCAAACACCCTACTTCTTGTGCCACAGCTTCAACCCCAAGAGCCACATCTTTTAGAACTGCTAGTCAGATTCCTATTCAAAGGCTAACTTCACTGGAAGTTCAAAACAATCTATAGTCTTTGACTAAAAATAATAAAAATAAAATTAACTTGTGACTTCATTGACCTACATGCTAGCACTATTGCTAATTTTTATCTTTGGTGAAGTAAGTCCAATATGTAGCAGTTGAATTAAAATGTGGAGTGATGTGAGAGTGACAGTTTGCCATGGAACTATACCCAAAGCTTCCGGAAAAGCAAATTATGTATTGTGAATCTCACCATAAAAGCTATTGTTCTGTGTTATTTAGTAAAGAAACACTGAGTATGCATCTAAATAAATATTGGTGCTATTATGTGCAGAAGCCTGGTAATAAAATGGTAATCCTGTGGACTATTCTTGCCTCAGGGATTTTTTAATAGCACTACACAAAAGGTATCATGATTTAATTCAATGAGGTATTATTTTACACTCATCACAAACAGAAGGAAAAAATTTTCACATCTGAAAATTGGTCTAAAATGCCTTCTATCATCCAGCTCCACAGAAAAGAGGCTATCATCCAGAGTAACATGCCTTGGAACACAGAAGAGAAGCCAAATAGCAGTCTTCCACAAGAGCGCTCACATTAGTAAGAGATGATGTGTCATTGGATGATCAATTCCAGAATCAATTCAAGCAATCACCGAGGTAAAAAAAAAAAAAGTAACTAGTTAAACTTAGAAAATATCACTTGAGACACCTAAAAGATAATTTATGCTAGACCAGAGCAGCCACTTTTCCTTTGTCATATGGTTAAGAACCACCAATGTTCTTGGGTTAAAAAATTAGCTTGAAACATTCTATGCTCTCTACCAGTGTTATTTAAACTTTTTCCTACATTTGTCCCCTTTTGGCTTTGTTTCCTTCCTGTGTGCACTGCCTTCATTCATCTAATGCACTTCCAGCCTTGTACTGTACTCCCATTCATGTAAGTTTAATGTTAATTTTAATGTTAATTTTAAATCCTTAGAGCATCCAGGGATCAACAGGATCCATATGTTCTTATAGGGAAAGGCTATCCCATACATCATAGTATATTTGAACTATATATAGCAATTCAAATTTCTTTCCTTAATTTCAAGAGTAGATTCAGTTATTCACCATCATCCATTTAGCTAGTGAGGCACTGGCACGAAAATTCATCAAGCTCTCAACAAACCTACATCCTTGGTTATTTCAGAATCAGTGCTTTTTAATAAAGTCAGAGTTTGATATTCAAAGTTTTAACAGTGATATTTAAAAAAAATCTTTCTTACAAATTCTATTTAAATATGCAGATTTATGCTTGTTTGAGATAAGTTTTAAAAAGAGTTCTACAAGTATTATATAATAGATATTTCATTAGGATGTGTAATTCTATGAATATACTCCACTCCACAAACATTCATTAAATACTTAGTATGTTGGACACTATGGAAAACTTATTAGAAAGGAATAAAACTGAAAACATGGAAACCAGTTAGGTTCCTATCAAAATCTAGAGAAAAATAGATGAAGCAGCAGAAGGGACCATACAACAAAATTCAGATACAATAAAAATAGCCCATCAGTTATAAATGCAGTATTATGCACAGAATAAATCATGATTTTAAAAAATTTTAAGATGAAATAAATATACTTTAATTTGTGACAAACAATAGATCTTTTCATTACAGATTGAGACAGGAGTAAATAGATTCAAGATACAAAGGTCAACAATGAGAATTTCTTTAACCATCGAAAAGTCCTACGTCTTATCAAATAGAATTCAACCTGTATTAACCTGGATTGATGTGGGGGTCATAGCAATCAATTCCATAAGTCTCACTTGAAACCATCCTGGATATAAAATAAATAATACTTCTAGGTTATAGAGATAATTATAAAAAGTAATAGATATCTCATTTTTCAATAACCTTGAAATAATTTAAGATCAAGCCAGGAGCAAATACATATAGATTGTATATAAAGATAATAGTAAAAGCTTCTTAGTAAAGGATAGTAAAGACAGTGATAATAGAATGTGTATTATAAGCTTGTTTTTCTGTTTCCAAAATGCACAATTTGATGGGTTGGAAGATAGAAGGTGAATGAGATTGCAAGAATACTCTATTTGTGTATATCTTTGTATGTCTGGTTTTTCTTTTGAGAGTGTATGATTAAAAAAGAACATGTCAGGCCAATAATTTGATTCAGTGGTTGAAGTAAAAATTGCATGTGACCCAGAGCCTAAAGATAATCCAATAAAAGAAGTGCAGTCATCAATTTATTCAATACACTTTATGAAATATCTACTTTTTGGGGGTTAAGTCTGACCTCATTGTCAGACATTTGCAATTTCAATTGAG
>PVKC010038321.1:0-12781 GCA_004027635.1 Crocidura indochinensis
ATCATTTAATATATCTTTCTATATCTAGAGATAGTATAAATCCACAGGTAATACATTCACACATATACAAAAGGATAATGGAAGCATGAGTCACACAGTATAGAATAGCAAGGTTACAGGAGCTAAACCGCATGAATTCAAATCCTTATTCTACCATGTCTAATTGTGATTTTTGATATTGGGGATCTCCATTTCATGCTGTGTAAGGCAATAAAAAGAGGTTATGCAGAGTACCATGACTCAGACTTGTTAAAAAAATAAAACTAATTATACCTGTACAGGATTTGAGCCAGAAAGTATAAGGTGCATACTGTATAGGTATTTGTAGTATCATGAATTTCAAACACTGTAATAACAACAAACTTGTAGCAAAGAACCTATTATTAGCCAAAAGTAGACTTAATTCAAGGTGAAATAAAATTGTTCTGCCAATAAAGATACACAGAATTTGCTTGTCTAGAAGAGAAAAAGCATGTATTTGCTAGGCAAAGAATTCTTACTGGGACTGAACCATTTTCTTTTTCAGTGCTTTGACAATCATTTGTTGAAACTATTTAGAAAGTACTATTATACCCTTAAGTGCTTCAGGGTGAGCAGACATGTGAAAGAATGCAAAGATTAAAATCATCTTTGTGTGGAGATGGACAAGTCTCTTCTTGGACAGAACCCTCAAGCCATCCCTACCTGCTCCCATCATTTATCAATTTGCAGCTATAATGAGAAGAAAATATATGAGTCATCTTTCTCTCTTCCCTGTTTACAACACACTTTCCAGCTGCCAAAATAATCTAGGAGAATACATGTTGTCCTGCCTAAATCTATAATGTTAAGGCCCATTTTGCATTCTGCCTGAAATGTAGGCAGTATAAAACCCCCTCTTACAATTTCAAATTCATACCAGTTTTAATAAAAAATTTGGTTACATTGACTGAAAAAAACTGTAATATGTATTTATCAATTTAAATATCCATACAGAAATTATATAATAAAAAAATAAAAAAAATAAAGCATTTAGGCAAGTCAGCCAATGGTAATAGAACTTAGTTGTAAGAGAGATTAATTTAAAAGGTTGACAGTGACCTGAATGAACACTTTGTAAAGAATAAGAGGGAGGACAAATAAGCCGGGCACATTCTTTCACTATTATTTTCTATGTATCAGGAGAACTTTGTGAATTATCATCATATCCATGTAGTAGATTAAAATGTAAGAGTACTCAACCAAGTTTATTTAATAGAACTTTAATTTAAAAGCCATGTTCACTCTATTAAAAGCCCACTATTTTCAAGTTTGATGATTAAGTTTCAATTAGGCTAAAGGAAAAGATAAAGGAATGAAATTGGGTTGTCAAAATCCCTGAATAATACTCCTTGATCCAGAACTCCATAAATGTCATCATTTATGACATCAGACGACTCTTTCTTATCTCCATCCCGACGTGAGCAATTCAGAGTGCATGAGTCACATGCTTGCTTATGCCAATCGAGACATAGTCAAAGAGGCCATTGGCTGATAATCTGCAAGCTTTTGATTCTATTGTAAGCACTGTGCAACTCAACTACAACGTAACTTACATTAAAATAAGGAGAAACTTCAAAATGAAAGTAGTCTAATATTTACATTTTACAGTGAAGGGCTAGAGAAGAGATGATTGAACCATAGTAGTCATGAACTTGACTCACAGCTCTGTGCTCTTTACTAAGGAGTAATGCTTCCCACCTGGGGGTCATAGAATCTCCCCCCTCCAATCCTTCTTTTTGCTTCTGTGGGTGCCTGGAATATACCAAAGGGGTCACAGTTAAAAATTTCATGGACAGCACAAGATGAGGTGGCTACAGAGGGAAGTGAGAAGTCAGAAAACAAAAAGACATAACTAAAACCAAAAAGGAGCAGAAAAAAGTTGAGAAACTGAGTAACAGAACTGAAGTGCTTCATGGGTTGGCATTAATCCAAGGTATCCCTGAGCTCAGAAAATGGATGAAGCTTTAAGTGAATTGTATAGAATCTAACTTAAAATACTGAGTAGCTCCCTCCTTTCCTTCCAGAACACCATGTGTGAGAATAAACAACAGAATGGAAATTGCTCAGATGGAGCACGAGGGAGCTGCCCACCTCCCCACACAGTCCCTGTGCAAAGACAACCCCTCAGCTGTGCCACAGACACAAGGTGGCTCATGTTCATTGTTTATTGTGACAGCTGACAAGCCAGCTGGCATGTATCACACCTCACTTCCAACAGAGATGCTACCAGGACATGAATGACAGGCACCAGCTGCCACTCAAGAAGAAGCTTGGTGCATTCATTGGCCAGCAAGGTGCAGGCCCTGATCCCTCAGTTCTTTTTGGTGAGAGCCCATAGAGTCAGCCAGTGACTGGGTTATGGTTGAAGCCAATGTTTGTTCTAGAGTTTCCCCAAAGATCTGTCTAATGTGTGGCACATGAGCATTTCTAAACAAATCAAGAAAGAAAAGGCAAAGTACATCTGAAAAGCACCCCAGGTGCCACCCAAAGTGTGAGCCAAACATCAAGGCATTGTCTGAAACAGGAGGGGTCCGACCTCAGCCATGGATACTCAGGTTCATTACAAAAAACAAAACAAAACAAACGAAAATAAACAACAGTTTTCATATAGCTGGAGAAGAGGAAGTCACACAGGCCCAAGGCATAGAAAACCAAGAAGCCTCTCAAATGTTGATGTGATATAACATATAACATAGAAATCCCTTTCTGGTCCCAAGATTTTGACTGCCAATCTACTCATAAGGTTGTTGCACAGGAGATTTTGAGTACGATAATAATGACACTTGGGTTAAATATTTTTCTGTGTGTGTGACAATAATAATGACACTTGGGTTAAATATTTTTCTGTGTGTGTGTGTGTGTGTGTGTGTGTGTGTGTGTGTGTGTGTGTGTGTGTGTGTGATTATCCCATCCCCAACAAAATATTCTGGAACACATCTGGTTTCTCTCCACAGGACTTTAGTAGTAGCAAACCCTTTCACAATTAAGGTAATTAAAAATGTCCCCAGAGCCATGGAGAGAACTGAAATAGCTCGAGCATGTACGATTCATTGGAAGCCCCAAATTCAATCCCTGACATTGCATATTGCCCTGAGGATAATGTCAAGAGTAGCCTGGAACATGGCCAGATGTCCTCACGAAATAAAATGACTAAATTATCTCCAGACATCCACCCATTTTCCTAGTATAACTCCCAGTTGAAAATCACTGATAGTTAGGCCCAGAGCCAGACTTATTTCCTACACTCTCAGAACTCTTCATGCCAACTCTGCCACATATTTCATAAAACGCTTGCCAAGTTATTCGATCTTTGTGCTTCAGTGTCCTAAGCTATAAAATAAAAGGATAATTACAGGCATCTTAATAGTTTAAGGTCCTGAGTGATAGCACAGCAGTAGGGCATTTGCCTTGCATGCTGCCGACCCAGGACAGACCCAGGTTCAATCCCTGGCACCCCATATAGTTCCCAGAGCCTGCCAGGAGCAATTTCTGAGCACAGATGCAGGAATAATCCCTGAGCACCACCAGGTGTGGTCCCAAAACAAAAAAAAAATTTTTGCTCATTTATCTCATACATTCAAAGCCTTGACAGGTGTCTAGTTGTTAATAAGATTTCTGCTTCTCTAGGGCTGAGGAAATGCTGCATTCTTCCAGAATCTCTCTCTCGCTCTCTCTCTCTCTTTCTCTCTCTCTCCTTCTCTCTCTCTAGTGCTCCGAGCTAGAGACTATATTTCATGAGGAGACACGCATGTTTAATGTGGAAAGCATGAAAGGAGCAGTCATTAGTCAATTATAGTAATGGCAGATCCATGTACACAAAACTAAGCTGAAATCAACCTCAGCTCATTTCTATCCTGTAGATTATTCGCTTGTATTCATAAATGACTGGGTCAGTGGTTTTTGGGTTTTTTTTTGGGGGGGGGGTCTCACCCGGCAGCGCTAAGGGGTTACTCCTGGCTCCATGCTCAGAAATTGCTCCTGGCAGGCACGGGGGACCATATGGGGCACCGGGATTTGAACCGATGACCTTTTGCATGAAAGGCAAACGCCTTAACTCCATGCTATCTCCCGGGCCCCAGGGTCAGTGTTTTTTTAATTTTCCTTTATTTCCAGAGCCTCCTAATCTTTGGAAAGTCAGTTTTACATGACTTTTACTTCACTAGTCTGTCCAGCAGTTCTCTAAGTTACCATTCCTGTATGAAATCCTTCCTGTTTAAACTATCTAGAATCTGTCCCATTTTCTGGAACAACCTCTAGCTTATCAACCATTAATCTGATCAAGTTACTAAAAGCTTACAACCAAAATAATGTTCTACAGTGTAGCAATGCTTTATAATGATTTTGATGTGTGTGTTACACATATATGTCTCTCTCTGCAATAGAACTCTTATCCTCAAAGAGAATCCCAAGAACAAAACCAGTCAAGTGGAGCTACTCAAGATAGCCAACTGTGTGCCCAGGCAAGTTTACCATTTGCTCACTTCTTCCCTGGCACCTGTAGAATTCTGAGGCTTTGAAAATCCCTGTTCAAAAATAGAGCAATAGAAAAGGGCTCTTAAAGTAGACAGCAGTTCTGTGAAATGTACAAAGATAGCAATCTTCATTAAGTGTTCTGAGAATCCAGAGAAATTGGTTCATTACTCCAGAGGCTGTGACTAGTAAATTCACTGTGGCTAGTTCTGAGAAAGATGACTGAGTAAGAAGAGTCTTTGTCCTAAAGGAATGCATAGTCAAGAAGCAGATGAAATTTTTAAAAGTTGAATATATAACCATGCTGCTCCAAACCTTTATATGTGTCATAGAAAGCCACCTCATAAGTATAGGAGCTAAACCACAACCCTACTGTCTCTTCATATCTATTTATAGGCTGTAAACACTTTAAATATGGAGTTGAACTTTCCAAAACTCAAATCTATCTGCAGCCACTGAGATTTTTGGCAAACAAAAAAATTGATAAATGTGTCATTAATAAAAACTAGTCTATAATATTATATTTAAATATTTTGAATAAAATATAAATATAATAATAATTTAAAAAATTTAAAGATAAAAGTAGCAGGTGCATATCATGGAAATTAAATGTAAGACCTAGAAATCTAAATCTTTTATTGTAACTATTGTATTTAAATTTTCACTTGTGTTATGAGGGAAAAGGTTGATGACCATTGCCAAATTCCTTCCAATAGTGCTCTATAGAAATAGCAATACTCTTCAATTTCAAAAACTGTAAATACATATTTTTTATTTTAATTTTTTGATTCAAGGATCACACATGACAGTGCTCATGGCTTATTCCTGACACTACATTAGCATATTGCTCCTGGTAGGATAGCCTGGGGAAAGAAATGTGGTGTCTGGGATTGTATGGGGTTGGTGGTATGCAAGGCGAGCACCCTATCTCTCATCTCTCTCACCCTCATTGATATTTTTCAGTTTCAGGTTCTGGGGATAAAAGCCTGTATATTCCCTGGAACTCCAGAACCAGGTTCTGTATGATTGAGGAGAAAGAATAAAGGCCAAAATAAAGACTAGAATAATAATAATGAATAAGATTAGGGCCTAGAACAATCCTTGAAATCTCTTCCTAATTTACGCTATCTCATATTCAACATCCCTTCCCTCCTGTAATGATGAAAAAGGTGTATATCTAACTTATCTTTATAAGCAAATGAAACCATTTGCTGCTACATAGAGATAAATATGAGACTTGTACTAGTACCTCTTCTTCCAAAATATCTGCATGCTGGTCCAATGAAAAGAATAGAAGAAAGAGGTTTCTGAAAGAAAAGGGGTGGTTCAGAGAAGAGAAAAGGCCACACTATCTTTTTCAGAAACACTTAGAAGCATGTGAGAGTCAAATGATGGCCAACTGAATGATGGTTCAACACTGAAAGCATTTTGCAATGTGATTATTGGTTTGCGGATTGGGTGTCAGAAAATCTCTTGGGCTACATTGCACAAGAGTGAGACCTTAGCAGTCCTTCCTTTATGTTGTTTAAGGGTTTGTGTTCATTTTAGTTATCATCTGATCATATGCCAGCTGGTAATGGGATTGTAGTAACTTTGCACAACAATAGAAACCTCAAAGGGCTGAGAAAACATGACAGAAATGGTAAGAGGCAGAATCCTTAGATGTCTCATTTAATGCTGGGTGATTGAGCGCATCCATGTATATGAGTATTTTCCAGTCAGCATCAGAGCAGAGCAATTGCAGAAAAAAATATCAGCGCCTTCCCCAAACAAGATGGCATGAGTGGGCAAAGGCAATTATTACAAACAAGCTTAGAAATCTACAGGTAAAGGAGCTGCATTGTTTTTCAGCACTCCCTAGAGCTAAAAACAATTGGGGAACCTCACTGTCACTTCACATAAAATCTTCTAAAATGCCCCTTGACATTTCTAGCCTGATGTATTGTGTAGTACACATTCAGTCCTTTTGTTCTGTTAGGAATACATAATTCTTCTTATTTATATAATGTGAAGTGGAAATGAGAAAGTAAATGAATCACAAACTTAAGGAGCTTCTTTAGAAAGAAAATGAGGTAGGTTGGCTGGGAGCTTTCTCTCAGAAACAATGGGAATTTAAGTATTTCTGACTTTTCCTGACTTCATGATTGATTCCTTTAAAAATAGCTTCAGACATGATGCACAAAGCTTTGTATGGGATGACAATGCTATGTAGCCATTGACTTTCTGGGTGAGAAGTGGTTGGGGTTAGCTAGTCATTCACTGCTCTCAACTTATCTTGTATTCAGTGACTTAAAATGGAAAATATGATCCATCTTTGAATTCTTTGAATTAGCATCTGGTGTCTTAACCAGGAACGAAAAGTTGTGAAGGAACTGAATCATGCATTAATAGCCTTTGACTAAAGAATTTATTAATTTGATAGAGATGTGCACTCAGGGCAAAATTTTAGTTAGACAGTATTTAATACGTTTATATTTATTGGGCAAGATTGGTCATGAAAGTTGTTATAAGAGAAAGCATTTGCTATTGCTGAACACTGTAGACAGAAAATCATGGTTTTGTGTGTGAGATGAATTATAAATTCATGTGTGACTTAGGAGACATTGGAGAGGACATTGGATTTAGGAAACATTGGTTTCATAAAATATGAGCTACTTAAGGCAATATGGTAATATTATTGTGGCAGACATAAATTGTTGAGTGTATACTTAAAAGGTGAGTTTTCTTTTTCTTGTATAGTTCTAAGTATTTTGTGGTGAACATCTCATTAATAAAGCTTAAGAGAATAATGCCATTATCATGTTTTGGTGTAAGTTTTCAGGAGAAGCATTATAATAAAGAAATAAAATTGATTAAAAGGTTAGAATCATTATCATAGTACTCTCAATTCTACCTCTTGAGTTCCTCAAAATTTATTGTTATTAAATGCCAGTATATATTTTTTGTGGTTTGGTGGGCTGATATTTCCTATATACTTCTTTTCAAATGTCACTTCCTAAAGGAAATGTTCCCTAATTCTCATATTAGATCAGAAATCTCATCATGCAGTTCATCCAACATTTTGGTTCTCTCTCTAGAATTAAATATAATTGTTTCATTATGTGTAGTCTATAAAATGAAATAAAATTCTATCTTCATGATCTCTAATGCACAATTACCTCTTCCAAATAAAAATTGTTTGATGTTTTTGATGACTGAACAACAACAACAACAACAACAACAAGATGAGTGAGTGACTGAACGGTTCCAGATCTGCCTTGGAACTCTGCACTTAAGGCATCTGACTAGATCATTTTTGTATTGGTATCCTGCGGTTGCCATAACAAAGTACCACAAACTGAGTGACATAAAATAACAGAAAAACAGTCTTATCCAGTTCTGGAGGCTAAAAGTCTGAAATTGAAACATTAGAAGGGTCATGCTCTTTCTGATGATTTAAAAGGAAAAAATTTTTCCCTCTGTCTCCTTAAATTCTGGTGGTTGCTGGCAGTCCTGAGTGTTCCTTGGCTTATAACTAAATCACTCCAATTTGTGCCCTTTTAAAAATTGTCTTCTTTTATTTATATTTCTGTGTTTCTGTCTCACCCTTTCTTATATGACATCAGTTTACATTGTTGGAATTAAAGTCTCTTCTATTCAGTACCTAATATGTCTATAAAGATCTTATTTTCGGGCAGGAGAGATAAAACAGTGGTAGGCTGTTTGCCTTGCACGCAGCTAATCCAGGACAAATGGGTGGCTCGAATTCCGGCATCCCATATAGTTCCCCATGCCTGCCAGAAATGATTTCTGAGCACAGAAACAGGAGTAACCCCTGAGCAATACCAGGTTGTGTGACTCAAAAAACAAACAATCAAAAAATCTTATTTTCATCTAACATCACATTCTGAAATTCTGGGTAGATATTAACTTGGGGAAGATATTATTTAATTTAGGGCTGTTTCTAAAGCTCCTGCTTCTTTGACATACTCCCCCTGGGAGCCTATTTTCTCATATTCACAGTTCCATTCTCTTCCTACTGCTCTGAAAATTGATGGAAAAGGTAGATAATATAGAAGCAAGGCCATGACCTTGCACATAGTTGACAGGTTTGATCCCTTGCACCATGTGTGGCCCTCCAAGCACCATCATAGAGTGATCCCTAAATATAAAGATAGGAGAAAGTCCTGAGCAGCACTGGGTATAGTTAATAGGAAAACAGTTACGAAATACTGTGTGTTTAACCATTAGAGTTAAAATATTAAATTTACATGAATGGGGGAGAATGTTCAGTTTGATAAGAGCTACTGTTGTTTCTTATCCATCATGCCAATTTTCTTCTTAAAGTTGTCTAATTTTCATTATCCTTATGCCCCTAAATCATGGTGAGTCATTGTGGTACTTTTGCACAAAAATCTACAAATAAATAAACATACTCTATGGTGGAAGTATTGGTTCCCAGAACCCCTTGACTAGGCATTCCTGTGGTGAGTACAATCTACCCAATCATGCACCAAAATAACACAGCCTCTTCAAATTCTGACAGATACTAACCTGGACTTCTGTTTACCTGACTTGCCTTGCCCTTTCACCATTGAGTCACAGAGGTGGGTATTTTTCGACCTGGTCCTTCTGTGACTAATTTTTGGAGCAATTATGGCTCCTGGTTCTTTTCCTAACTTAAGGGTTAACATTTTTTGTCATGAATCTACTAATTATGAAAGTATCTATTTCTTTGAACTCTCAAAATGACAAGCTAGTCTTGATTCTGCTTATTTGCCAGAGAATTCCAATAAGTATCTCTTAAATGTATCTCTAATATGTACAAATTCCTGATTAGTGCATACATATAAAGCACATTTAAATACAAAAACATAAATACACAGAAAGAAACAATGACTCCCCAAAGACAGAAAACAGAATATTACATGAGATAATACAGTTCAAATCTTATCATAATCATTACTGTGCCCGTATTGTATGAATAAATGTTATCAAATATCCTGGAATGGGTGAAAGGTTCAGTTTGAATGAAGGTACTGTTGATACTTGTGCACTATGTCAAGTAGGAAAATAACAGAGGGAAATAAAATAGAAGTAACGGAAGACCGGTGGTAGTGAGTCTGATATTGTGGTGGTGTTGTGAATTAACTTTGTACATCTTTTTAAATGTTAATACTACTCTATAAAATTTACCTAAGTTATTACATACTAAATAAATATAAATTAAATATCTAAATAGAAGCATAAACAATTATTTATATGTCATAGAGTATGGCAATAGGGCACTTGTCTCGCATACACTTGGTGGTGCTCAGGGGTAACTTCTGGCTCTACTCTCAGAAATGACAACTAGCAGGCTTGGGGGACAGACCATATGGGATGTCAGGATTTGAACTGGGGACCGTCCTGTGTTGGCTGTGTGCAAGACAAACAAACGCCTTACTGCTGTGCTATCGCTCCAGTCCCTTTGTTTGTTGCTTATGTTGTTTTTGTTTTTGCCCTTAAAATCAGTTTTAGTTAAGTGGGCAGAGTGCATTATATATAGCTGAAATGTTTCAATCCCTGACATTCCATGTTTTCCTAAATGTCAAGAATGATCTCTGAGCAAAAAGGCAGGAATATAAACTGAGTATTGTCAGGTGCCCTACACCCTCCAAAAAATCAATTCATTTGGAAAACTATAAAGTACAGCAATTAGGGTATTTGCCTGCATGTGTCCATCCCAGGTTCAATCCCTGGCACTCCAATACGGTCCTTCAAGCCTATCCAGGAATGATCCCTAAGTACAGAGCCAGGAGTAAGCCCTGAACCCCCCTCCCTCAGTTGTAGCCTCAAAATGAAATTAATCAGGTTGGTTTTATATGAACAGCCTATGATCACAAGGAAGAGTCTCAGACACTCAATATTTATCTGTTGCATGAAACTGCTTTACCAGGTTTCACATGTTGATTTTAATTTTAAGTAAGAATTAAAAACTTTTTCCAGTAAGTCTGAGACCAAACAGTTAGACAATTTTCAGACTTCTTCCCAGTCATTCACATAGACTTAGTTTAAAAATGTCTAACGTAGTGAGAGCTAGTGCTGTGTTGTACTGCACGAAGCAAATAAATAGCAACAGTACAAATGGCAGATGTGTTTCAAAATTCTCTCTTGCTGTCACTCTGATAGAAAAAAATAATACTGGTCATGCATCCTCTGATCACAGCCACAGCAACAATCACCACAAATCAAGTTCCACCTGCTCATAGTGCCAAAAATAGAGCCGTTCAGAGAATTATTTGTGACAAAGTCGTGTGCTGTAGGGATCGAAAGAAACTCAGATCTGTTGTAAAGCTTTGTTCAACAGGAAGACTGAACATATCTCATTCTTTGGCAAGGCCATGGAAAAATTCTGAAATCTCTGAGACCATTATTTAAGCATTTTGCTTTGCAATACTAAGTAGTTGGTACTTTGCTGGTGGAATAAAGACAAAATTTGGAGAATGTTTCAAACTAGAAAGTGAGTTGCATCAAAAAAGAAATATAAAATGCAAATTCATGTTCATTTTAAAACTATAACATTTTATGTGTCTTCATTTGCTTGCAACTGAATAAGAAATTTTTTCTAATTCATAGCAAGACTTTGGTTTTTGTTTTTGTTGTTGTTGTTGTTTTATTTTTGGGTCATACCCAGCGGTGCTCGGGGTTACTCCTGACTCTGTGTTCAGAAATCTCTCCTGGCAGGCTCGGGAACATATGGGATGCCAGGATTCAAACCTCTGTCCATCCTGGAATGACTGCATGCAGGGCATGTCTAACCAAACATATGTGACAAATGCTTTGTTTAGTGAGTTTGTTTTGTGACCAAGAGGAACAAACAAGATTTTAGCCTACATGAAGCAAAATATCGACTGAATATGGTAGCTCTGGACTTCTAAAACTTTATGTGGTGCTCTGCCTGATACATGGATGAAAATTTCAAGCCTGGTTAATTTTTCATTTTTTATTTTATTTTTATTTTGGCTCAATAAATGCAATCAGATATTTTATCCTAGTCAAATTTCTTGTCTAACCACTGACCATTTTTATAAATCATTTTAATTAATATAATGAAATACTACATTTTATGTATATTACTAACAATATATCTCAGAATCTAGAGACCCCTTAAACTAGTGCTGGGAAGCCTCAAAGCTGCTCAAATACTTTGCCAAAATGTTTGCACTTTTTCTTGAAGTAAGCATGTGACCAGCAGGACTTTGCTTGAATAATTCACACAGCAACTCAGAATCACTCTGTTATCTGGAGCAATATGTCTAGATATACATTCAAGTTTGAAAGTTATTGTAAAGTGAAGCCATTGCCATAGCAAATTATAGAAAGCATTTCTTGTGATTTATTCTTCTCTTAGTTATTGATCCTAGATAACTACAAATCTAAATTTATCACTATGAACTGTTTACATTCTCTAAATTTTAGATAAATAGATTTTTAGATTACATATGCTAATGTGTATCTGTTTTAGTATTCTTATTTATTTATGCTAAAGTATCAGCAGCTCATTCATATATAGTTGAAAAATAATTTATTTCATGTATGCAACATTTTGTTTATCCATTTTTTACTAATAAATTGTTAAAAGTTATTGGTTCTATCAACATGAACATTTATGTGCAAATCTTTTGTTTGTTTGTTTTGTTTTAGGGTCATATCTGGCGTCGCTCAGAAATCGCTCCTGGCAGGCTTGGGGGATCATATGGGGTGCAGGAATTCGAACCAGGGTCTGTCCTGTGTTGGCCGCCTGCAAGGCAAATGCCCACTGCTGTGCTATCACTCTGGCCCCTATGTGCAAGTCCTAAGGAAAACATATGTGTATTTCTTTTGGGTGAAAGGGAGAAATGTCAGAGTTAATAGGCATATAGTTAACTTAAAAAAAAAACAAGATACAAAGTTGAATTAAACTAGTATAAAACAATGATTATATAATTACATTTCTTTTTTTTTTTGGCTTTTTTTTTGGGGGGGGGGGTCACACCCGGCAGTGCTCAGGGGTTACTCCTGGCTCCATGCTCAGAAATTGCTCCTGGCAGGCACGGGGGACCATTTCTGAACCAGGTTATGAGAAAAGACATTTGCTATCTGTAAAATGCATGCTAAGATATGCACTTATAGTCTTAGAGAGGCCAAAAAAAGATAGTAAAGCATAGGGTAATTGATTTCTTGCAGCCAACCCCCATTCAATTCACAAAAGGTCTCCCAAGCACTGTTAGGAGTGTGTGTGTGTGTGTGTGTGTGTGTGTGTGTGTGTGTGTGTGTGTGTGTGTGTGTG
>PVKC010038322.1:0-12741 GCA_004027635.1 Crocidura indochinensis
CTAAGTCAGAGGGCATTGAAATGTCAGAAAGGGACAAGTGTGAGTGGTGCCTTCACACAATATTACTTTGGAGTTATTTTCTCTTTTTTATTTGGGAGTGGGAGGGTAGGAAGTTGCTGGGTTTGGGGGCCAAAGCCAGAGGTGCTCACAAGACTAAAACCAAGGCAAGAAATTAAACTTGGTCTGGTTGCATAAAATACAAGCACCTTGCCCTACTGTACTATCTTCTCTGATTAGGAAGGAGGCTGGAAGTGTAAAAACCCCAACACTGAAACAGTTTGCAACTGCATAGGTCTAATCCAAAGGCCTAGCATATAAAATATAAGGCATCAGTGAAGATCTCAGAATAATCCAGCCTGAGAATACATGTACTAGGACCTTAAATAGCTTTTAGTCATCATTGTTGGTTTTTTGGTTCACATTCAGAGGAGGCCAGGGTTGACTTCCAGGTTTGCACTCAGGGATCACCCCTGGCAGGATTCAGGGGACCATGAAATGGTGCAAATCAAATCGGCTGGCTAAAACACCTGCCCTCCCAGCTGTCCTATTGCTCTGGTCCCTGTTTCCATCAGACACTACTAACTGATACAAGAATTGTCTCACCTGAGAAAACGGTTCTAATGCCGTTGTTCTGCACAATCAAAGAATGACACAAGATTCCAATAAATATCATTTAATTGACTTTAATGATTATTGCTCATCTGCAAGGATTAATATTGCATTCATTAAAAATCACCCAATACAAAATAAACTTGTTCCTCCCAAATTGCTCTGCACACACGACCTCTGATGCCAGTCATGTTTCCAGTGTCCTTTGTTACATGGCTTGTCAGAGATGGAGCCCTTACCCATTACTCCTATGGACACAGTAATAGATGAGGGAGCAGGGGGCAGGCCTGAGGGCAGAAGGACCCGGACTCTTTCCTGCCAGCAGAGCAGACAGGATAGATACCACGATTAGCCAGGTTATCTCACTTAAAAAGTATATATATGGTGTTCTGATTGGCTGGTTAAATGCCCTGGGGAAAGGGCTTGAACTGTTAGCATCTATAAAGAAGAAAGCATGGTCACACTGGCAAGGGATGGGAAGAGGGCAGAGGGTAGGTGAATAGGAAAGGGAGAAAAATTTTGGCAAGACTGTTGTCCCCTGCAAAAAATCTACAGGGTGAAGGCTTTCCCTTTCTTGAATTTGCTTGAATTTCCAAGAAATTGCTTCGAAGGTGTCTCTCTGAACAATGGCAATAAAGAAAGGAAAAGTTCTAGTACCTGGGCATTAATGCCTGACTCAACATCAAAGGATCACAAGTTGGAACAAGTTGAGTGCTTAGAGTCCTGGAGGATTATGTACGTAGAGCTTATCAGACCATGCAGAGATGCTGGTAAGCAGGGTGCATGGCATGGGAATGCAGCTCAGGTCTGAGAGTGCCACTCTGGGCTTCCTCTGGAGTGGGAGCTAGGACATGCCTGTGACTTTCTCAATGAACAAATTGTCCTTTAAGATCTAGGTCCACTGATTTTATTTTGTGAAATGTGTCTATCAAAATAAAAAAAGATACCACTCTGTAAAACAAACGTAACACAGGGCCTAAAGTCCCAGACAAGTTATATGGAACTAGAGAACCCTCAGCCTGGCCCAATTAAACCTTTTTCCCATCACATCTACCTTCCTTTAAATATTTTAGGTTGCAGAAGCATAGCGGATCATAAATTGCTCTTAAAGGACAAATCCTAAAGAGAGAGCTCAGTGCTTAACACTGAATAATGGCTCAATAAATGTTCCTCCAGCATAAGCTGTATGGGGCAGTGTTGACAAAATTTGCTGTGACGGCCCCAGTTCACTGATGCTATAAACTATGGGCTAGAAAAAGGGAATTTAACAGAGTGCGAACCCAGCATTTTTCTAGACTTAACTCACACTCTTAGCTCCAAAGGTTCAAAAGAGAAACTGATCAGAATTAACCACTCAAGTAGTTCCTCAGTATTGACAATAAAATTTATCTTAAAATGAAAAAAAAAAATTGGGGGTGGGGGATACAATAGAAATAAATGCTAAAGGTCAAAATTTAACATAATAGAGTACAGTCTAGTTAAAAACCTGAAAAACGAAAATGCCTGGTGGGAGGTGAGGAAGGGCTATATTAAGTCCAAATGATTTTACTAAATCAGAAGAAACACTATTACACATCTTAGAACCAGACAGACATATCATCTTCACACAGGAAATGGGGCTTGTAGCATCTACAGGCAATGAACATGCACCACCTAATCTATCCTACCTGGAAGGTAGGCAGATACCATCCCCACTTCTCTTAAGAAGGGAAAGAGCACTGATATCAGCAGCTAAGAAATGGGCTCTTTTAAGGCAAATTTAGACATTGCAGATGGTTCCACACTGGAGGTACTTTGGCATTTTTGCTTAATAAAGTACCCCACTAAGATTGAAGTCTCCAGAAACGGTAAAGCACAAATCACCTTTCTGGGCTGGGAGAGTGAAATCTTTTAGGGACTAGGGTGAGGAACCTTGAATCAGTTTCAGCTATAAGGAGCCAGAAAGCAAGTTCCCATGTGGTCTGTAGAACTGGGACAATGAAATGAAAACAAGGATGAAATGATAAGAGAAATAAATCAAGAGGAAAGGAATAAGAAGAAAATAAAAGTTATCTTTAAAAATATTTCTTAGAGAGTTGTGTAGTTCATGTGGACTGGTCCTCGGTAGTATGGTCCTTTAGTATCTGTAAAGAGAGAGATTGCTTGGTTGGCACTTTCAACAACAAAGTTAACTGAGCAGGCTTTCAAGAACTCCCCTGTCACATAGCTATGAAGGCTTCAGTCGTCCCTGGGATCATTCTTTGTGCTTCTACAGGTTTCTGGCCATGCCATCTCCTTTATCTCCTGCTCCCTGGTAAACATTTTAAAAAAATGGCCTAACCAATAACAACCATGTCAAAATCTATGAGGCAAAAGCTCTGTAGATTTAGGTAACTCAAATTTTTACATTTATTATTAAGCATACAGTTTCTCTACCTACCTTGTTAACTTGATACAGAGTAGTTGTCTTCAATGACAAGTATTTAAGAAATAGCTGACTCAAGACATGCAAATACACTATTTAAGAAAGCTGACTAGCCAGGGTGACTTACTATTGAGGGAAAGAGCCTTTTATATGCTTTCTTCCTGGATTACCTGTAATAATTGGGTTTGAATGGCCCATTTTTGTTGAGTCCCAGATATTTCGCTTGGTCATCTGTGAGTTCTGTCAGGTGGGCATCAAATGATGGCAGGTGCAAGCTGGCGACATACTCATCTGGAAGAACAAAGTGGCTGGAGGACAGGCTCTATTTCAAATGCCTCTCACTTTCAGTTCAAGCTTTGTTGAATCAAAGGGCAACAAATTACAACTTGAAATATTTGCTTAATTGGAAAAAAAACCTCTAAAAACTTTTGTGCTACAGGAAGATATTTGCCCTACTGAAAGAACCATATGCCAGGTTATAAAACAGAGGGGGATTTGTAACTCTAGCTTTCTCTAGTAAAGCTTTTGACTTCAATCAATGGTCAGCACACTATGAGCTATTCTTACCTTCCCGTGGCAAATCCTCAATGGAACTGTATTCAAATTATGAATCTAAGTAGACATAAACATGCTTAAGAGTCTTGTGTCACATTAACACTCACTTAACTAGGCCTGATATCTTATCCTGAATCCTAATATAGCCAGTAAGAATTTATTACTTTCCCACAGATAAACTTCTTTAGCTTTACTTTTATGAATGTAACTTTTTTGGGGATTTGCCTTTCAGCAGTGCTCAGGAGGGCCTAGGGATCACTACCAGTGATTCCTGACTCAATTTGAAGGTGGAAGGATAGATACTACTAGAGTTTTCCAGTACTAGGAACCACCACAGCCAACCTGGTAGTGCTTGGGGGTCCAGGGTTACATGTAGGATGCTCTCGGGGCCATGTGGTACCAGGGACAACCTGGGGTTGGACATGCAAGGCCTCTGCTCTAACCCTTATACTATTTATTCAGTCCCTGAATGTATTTTTTTTTTTTTTTAATAAACTGATCTGACATAGCTCTGGAAAGAAACATGTGGTTCAGTTTTAAGAAGACAGAGACTGGTTAGAGATGGGTAGTAGGTTCCACTGTTTAGGAAGGCAAAAAATGAGACTGAAGTAGAGACTATGTCCCAACAACAGTCTAGAATATGGCTATTAATAATTAAAGGCATACACCCCAAACACTGTGCTAAATACTTCACTGACTAGCCATAATTCTTGTTACATATAAGAATATATATTCTGGAGCCCGGGAGATAGCATGGAGGTAAGGCATTTGCCTTTCATGCAAAAGGTCATCGGTTCGAATCCCGGTGCCCCATATGGTCCCCCGTGCCTGCCAGGAGCAATTTCTGAGCGTGGAGCCAGGAGTAACCCCTGAGCACTGCCGGGTGTGACCCAAAAAAAAAAAAAAAAAAAAAAAAAAAAAAAAAAAAAAAAGAATATATATTCTGGGGCTGGGTGGTGGCGCTGAAGGTAAGGTGCCTGCCTTGCCTGCGCTAGCCCAGGACGAACTGCGATTCGATCCCCCGGTTTCCCATATGGTCCCCCAAGCCAGGAGTGACTTCTGAGTGCAGAGCCAGTTTTTGGGTCACACCTAGCAGTACTCAAGGGCTACTCCTGGCTCTCCACTCAGAAATCACTACTGGAAAAAAAAAAGAAAAAAAGAAATCACTACTGGTAGGCTCAGGGGACCATATGGGATGTTGAACCACTGTCCTTCTGCGTACAGGGCAAATGCCCTGCCTCCATGCTATCTCTCCGGCCCCAGAATATAATTTCTTATAATATATAATCACAACAATAATATAACTAAATTAAATTACTTTCATTAATATTAATTATTAACCTATTAAATAAATTTAAATAGATACATAATAATGTATCAGTATTATTCTAATTAACAACATAATTATAAATTATTAAATCAATATATAAAGTAAATTATATAAGTATATATAATATATATTCTTACACATCTATCTATGTAATTTTTCTCACTTTACTGATAAAAAACTGATGCTCATGAAGATTAGACACTGTCCTGAGGTCTAAACCGAAGTGTGAGAAGTACTTAATCCAATGATTGTTGTGACACTCATTAAAAAATTTCTTTTTGGTTTTTGGGCCATATCCGGTGGCCTCAGGGGTTGCTCCTGGCTCTGCATTCAAAAATCATTCCTGGCAGGCTTGGGCACCAAATAGGAGCAAATCGAACCTGGGTCAGTTGCATGCAAGGCAAATGCTCTCCCCCCTGTGCTATCACTCCAGTCCCTCTCCTACTCATTTTGATAACGCAACGCACTCAACTGTGGGAACAGTACCAGGGTTCACTGACTTTTACTCACCCATTTTCTTAGGAAGTAAGTATACATCTTGTTTGTATCGTCCCTCGGGTGCGTTATAGAGTTCTATCAGTGCCAAAGCCTATGGGGGACGGGGGGGAAAGAAGTTCCAAAGCTAGAAGTGCTTCTTACAGCGTCTTATTAAAAGTGTTAGTAGCCCTGTCATATACCCGAGCACACAGCAAGAGGATTTGATGATACTTTTGTTTAGTTCTTCATAAAAGAAAAGTTCAAGTAAGCTAATATATTGATATTCTAAACTGAAACAGCCATAGTAAAGACAACATTGACTGTCTGACTACCTGAGAAAGTTAAGTCCCGATGATCTATGACTTAAAATAAAATCTCTTGGGTGGGGAAAAAAAAATCTTGATAAGAACATAGGAAGGGATGCACTCCCATTGGTAATCAGATCTGGGCTCAGTAACACTAACCCCAGTCCAGGAAAGCAGTCACTTACCTGAGTGGTAGCTGTAATGGACAGAACGAAGGTGGGAACAGTGGAACAGCTCAGGTTGAGCAAACGGCCCTGTAAAGGGAAAAGGAGCCCAGGGATGAGATGTTATCCGTCAGTCTTAGCTTTCAATGTCATTCAAGCTACAAGCAAATACATGCAGATTGGCTTTACACCTTTCTAGACTCCGTAGTAGGCTGAGGAATAATTAGAATTCTACACTTGAACTCAGCCTTTTATCTTATTTATCTTATTTTCTTTCAATCCCATCTGAGTATGACAATCTCAAGAATCGGTTGTGGCCAGGTAATAACAGCACTAGGTTAAAAGTCTGTTATTATGAGTGATTTTTTTTTAAAATTTCTCTCTCTCGGGGCTGGGCGGTGGCGCTGGAGGTAAGGTGCCTGCGCTAACCCAGGACGGACCACAGTTAGATCCCCCGGTTCCCCATATGGTCCCCCGTGCCTGTCAGGAGCGACTTCTGAGCGAACAGCCAGGAGTAACCCCTGAGCGTCACCGGGTGTGGCCCAAAGACCAAAAAAAAAAAAAAAAACTCTCTCTCTCTCTCTCTCTCTTTTTTTTTTTTTTTTTGGTTTTTGGGTCACATCAGGCAGCATTCAGGGGCTACTCCTGGCCCTTCGCTCAGAAATCGCTACTGGCAGGCTCAGGGGACCATATGGGATAATGGAATTCGAACTACCGTCTTTCTGCATGCAATGCAAATGCCTTACCTCCATGCTATCTCTCAGTCCCCTATGAATGATTTTATTTTAGGGATCTACCTACCTCTCTGCAGAACAGAGGCCCAGTGTTTTCCACATCTCTTTCCTGTTCCCACTAACCCACCAATCCTGCCAGAGGGATCTAACTGTTTTGCTTCTGCATTCGAAACCAATGGAGCCTGCCAGGGATGTGCTTACCTCTGCCAGGAGAACTACGCGTTTGCCGTCTGGCCAGATGACATGGTCCACCTGAGAACGGACACGCTCCCAAGTCAGCTCCGGAGTGCGGAGGCTCGTCTGAAACCAAGTGAAAAGAGTTGACCCTGCTATGTAAAATGGGAGAAGAGGAGAAAAGCCCATAACAAACGAGTAGGTCGAAGGCTTACAACATCGATTTCCGTGTTGGAGTGGCCCATATTGCACACGATACAACTGTTCTTCATGCGATCCAAGTGCTCCCGCGTGACCACATTTTTATTTCCTAAAAGTAAAAGAGGCTTGCTAACCCAAGTTGCTGGAAAACAAAGGTTCTGACTGGCCTTCAGTCAGACAGACCCTGGGAGCAAGATGGTTTCCTGGTACTAAAGAATAGACATTGTGAGAAAAAAGTGCGCTGCACTTCAGACTCTGTTATTTGAATTGAATCAAGTCGAGTCTTTGTCCCAGCAAACATATCAAAGTCTGCTTTACTCCAGTTCTGAAACATCTAAGCACAGGTCTTATTCTATGGAGAAAGGGAGGAATATCACACCTCTAGAGTGTGTTGTGGCCAGGGAAGGTTTACCTGTGTCTGTGTGTTCAGGGGACCACAGGTGCTGGGATTGAATCCAGGTCTCCAACATGCAATGCATGAGAATAAGCACAGGTCTTACCTACTCTGCAGAGAGTCAGTCAGACCATGTCCAAGATTTAGCCTCAGAACTAAACCTGCACACCAAAGTATTGGTAATTACCTGTGCAAGTTATTACGACATCCACTTGCCGAATGACTTCATTTAGCTTTACGACCCTGAACCCATCCATGCTGGAAGAAAGGGAAGGAAAACACTGATCAAGCAAAGAGCAGTGGAACAGAAGTTGGCTATTAAGCAGGGTAATTAAATTCCCTTTTAAATTTGAGACCCTGTGATAGGTTACAAGCTGTGCTAAGCTATATACACTGGATTATTCAGATTCCTCAAGATTCTACCTAGTAAGGGAAAATGCCGAGAAGCTCTAGGAATGTTCCAGGAATCGAGGGAGAAGAACAGAGCAACCCTAGACTCCACTTCCTCTTTTAAGAGATTTCTGAAAAGAAGGGCTAACACAACCAATTGTGAACTTCAAGAATTGTAAAGTACTCAGAACCTAAGAGCAGTCCAATTCTATCTTACCAGGCCTGCAGTGCACAGATGGGGTCGATCTCGGTGATGTAGACGATAGCTCCGAGAGCCTTGAGGGCAGCACAACAGCCCTTTCCCACCTACAGAGGACAAGAAAAAAGCTGATCACGGCTATTTTGGCATGGGATATGGGCAGGGAGATGCTGAGAGACAGGAATTCACCTTCTGAGATCCACCCATCATCTAATGAGCCCTTGGTGGGATGTTCCACACAAGCAGAGCTGACTAAACAGATATTCATATTTTATAGGAAGGGTCGGGGCTTGAGACAAAGAGATAAAGAAGGTAGGTATAACCATTGGTGAAAATAATAAAAAGCAACCGTGACCTCTAGTTTCTTAATCTCAAAAAAACCTACTAACTCTCGTTATGTGTTACAAATTCATTGGCAAACTAGCAACTCAGGAACTTCCCTGGGTCACCTAGATGACAATAAAATCTCCCTCCTGTCACCTATTTTAAAAGATAATCAATTGCATGCCAGGTCAGCTTTATTACATTACAAATCAGTTGTGGGACCAAAATGATATATATATATCCTACCAGATATATATAGATACACATATATGTATGTACATATATGTACATATATTCCCTTGAATTAAGACATAAAAGGTAGCTATGAAGTAGGGAGGATGGCGACAACATTCTATTCCACAAACTAGTAAAATCTGAAAAAATCAACTAATTCTCTACTCTATAGGTATAAATCCAAATAAAAAAACCTCCTATTTGAGATCTATTATCTAAGGCACATTTTAAAATCCTACAGCAGTGACTCTACACTGTCAGCACAAGAGCCCTTCACTCAACTACTAAGTCCATGAAATGACAGACACCAAGCTATTTACCTCACCATAGCCACACACCACCACTTGTTTCCCACCAAACATCACATCTGTGGTCCTCTTCAAGCTGTGGAAATAGACAAGAGCTCAACTCAAACATTCTAAGCCCAAATACAGTTCCTCTGCACAAAACTACAAAGGTGGGGTACCACCTCACAAGGACTTCAGATCGAGCTGAGTTCTCCAGCTCAATACCGGGCCTTTTCCACACACTGAAAGCAAAGGATAACCAGCAGACAAGACTCCAGTGGTTTCCTTCCAACACTGCAACCCAACCCAACTCAAGTCCCTAGAGTTTTTGAGTATGATATTCTACATATATTCAACTTACCCATCCAAAATGGATTCTCGGCAGCAATAGAGGTTATCAAACTTCTGTTTGGTAACAGAATCGTTGACGTTCATGGCTGGAACACAGAGCTTCCCAGCTTTGGAGAGCTGATAAAGCCTAAATGGAAAAATCAGAAAACAAAAAAACAAAAGACAACAAAGTTAGCTGGCAAAATATAATTAAAAAAAAAATCTGCCTAATTCTCTTCAAACTACGTGCTGTCCCTCCCAGCCTTATTTATTGCATCCAAGGCAGTTAGTCAAAGAGTATTTCCTTGTCATCTCTTCTCACCTTCCTTTTCTGCCCTTCCTCCCACCAACCCTATTTTCTTTAAAGTTAGAAAACAAAACGAAACAAAACCTTTTCAAATGAAGAAAGTTTACTTCTCTTCCAGAAAGGGATTCCGTTCCTAGATCAACATTTTCTCAATCTTTAAAAACCCATGTTTACTTTTGACAAAAATGTCCAATGACCCTGACATAAGTTTCCTATGGGCATATATGACTCTGTGAACATCATGCATAATACACTTTGAACTTTGAAACTTTTTCAGCTATCTTTTAGGTAGCCTGACAAGTCAAGAATATTCTTTTATTTTTGTAGAATATGTTGTATACTTTTTTTTAAAAATAGAATTTCTTCCTACTTTAATCACAAAATTTGACTACAGTACTTAACTTTTCATAACCCCTAACTCCCACTTCACTCAATTGGAAGTCACTCAGTAGAATAAATGGGAGAGAAAAATATGTGAACTAGAATGTGAAGTAGTTTCCTTTTAGGATCTCCTTGATTTTTCAAAAGCTGTAGCTCCAATGTTTTACCTAACGAAGACACTTCCATTTAGTTACTACCAATCTGAATAACAGCCCTAAAACCTTACAAAGATCAGAAGAATCTACTGAGGCAAGGACACAAGGGCAGCTACTCCGGAAACTGTTACCTGTGCACACCAGTCACGCTCTCTTCCACAATGCCTCGGATCTTCTTAAACACGTTTGGGTACTTCTTATAAACCCAGTGGGTTAAGTCTCCCCCATCATCCAGGATCTACAGAACAGCCAGAAGACTTCTATGGGCATTCAGGCTGCTAGGGCTGGGGGGAACTTCGAACCCACTTTCTGGACTAGCAAGAGAGCCCTATGTTTCGGAAGAGCAATTCTTAGAGCTCTGTAGTGCAAGTTTAGACAGCGGAAACAAATTTGTTGGTGTAAATAGCTAAAAGGATTCCTAAATTTGTTCTAGGCTGTAGTGAAGAGTATCAGGCTATTTATAGACTCATTTTAGTCTAGATTAATAAAATATATATGCCTCTTTGAAGACAAAAAAATAAAAAAAGAGACTGGGTAGGAGAAAATAACCAGAACCCTATTCCAAAGAGGTATCATTTTCTTTTATTCCCCCACCTTGCCATTCAGTACTCAAACCCATTCTGAACGGGTATAATGTAAACACTTTAGACACCAAGTCAGTGCATAGTAAGACCAAAGCTCCAAAACATATTGAGGGAATTATGCTTGAGGGAAAAAAGGAAACATATCTATTTTAAGTGTAGGTCAAATATGAATTATTACCATGTTGGCCTGCCACCCATCCATGTTCACACAACGGTCGATACACCACCAGAAGTCATCTTCCGACTCGCCTTTCCAAGCAAACACTGCAACTCCTGCAGAAATAGAAACAAATTGGTGGACTCCTGCAGTGTGTGTACTGTACCAACATCAGTTTCTTGAAATCCATGTGTAAGGGGAAGAAAGGTCACAGAAAGTGGTGTTTTTGTTGTTGCTATTTTGGTTTTTGGGTTGAAGCCAGCAGTGTTCAGGGGTTACTACTGGCTCTGAGCTCAGGAGTCACTCCTGAATGGCAAAGGGGACCATACAGGATGCCAGGGAATTGAACCTGGGTCGGCTGTGTACAAGACAAGTGCCCTATATTGCTCCAGTACCAAGAAACTGTTTGGAAGGAAACCATTTAGAAAGTCAAAATAGGGGTCAGAGCAATGATAAGGCGTTTGCCTTCCACGCGGTCAACACAGGAAGGACCCTGGTTCGAATCCCAGCATCCCATATGGTCCCCCGGGCCTGCCAGGAGTGACTTCTGAGCACAGAACCAGGAGTAACCCCTGAGCACTGCTGAATATGACCCAAAAATAAACAAAAAGTAAGTCAAAATAGTAATTTTAGTTCAAAAGTTAAGAATTTAAAGGATTGTGGGGCCGGGCGGTGGCGCTGGAGGTAAGGTGCCTGCCTTTACTGCGCTAGCCTAGGATGGACCGCGGTTCGATCCCCCAGTTTCCCATATGGTCCCCCAAGCCAGGAGCGACTTCTGAGCGCATAGCCAGGAGTAACCCCTGAGCGTCACTGGGTGTGGCCCAAAAACCAAAAAAAAAAAAAAGAATTTAAAGGATTAAGAAAAAATTCAAGGGATTTTAATTTTTTTTTTTGTTTTTGGGTAACACCTAGCAGTGCTTAGGGGTTACTCCTGGCTCTATGCTCAGAAATTGCTCCTGGCAGGCACGGGGGACCATATGGGGCACCGGGATTCGAACCGACGACCTTTTGCATGAAAGGCAAACGCCTTACCTCCATGCTATCTCCCGGGCCCCGGGATTTTAATTTTGTAACTTTATCTTATTATTATTATTCTTATTTTTTTGGTTTTTGGGTCACACTCGGCAGTGCTCAGGGGTTACTCCTGGCTCCATGCTCAGAAATTGCTCCAGGCATGCACGGGGGGCCATATGGGATGCCAGAATTCGAACTGATGACCTTCTGCATGAAAGGCAAATGCTATCTCTTCTCTCTGGCCCCAACTTTATCTTATTTTTTTAACTAAGTCATTATGAAATTATAAAGTTATTCATGACTGGGTTTCAGACATATAATATTTCAACACAGATCCCTTCAACAGTGTTCACTTCTCTCCACCAATCCTCCTATGATCTCCCCCAACCTTATACTAGAACTTGAAAGTGCTATTCTTTACAAGTACAAATGCTATCATCTTGTATTTGCAACTCGATCCCATAGAGATAAATGAAACGCAAATTAAAACAAAGCTGAACATTATTACTATAGTCTTCATCTCAAAACAACCTGTATGGTTTAATCTTCAGAAAATGGTAAAGTAAAATTAGAAGGCCATATTATTGAATATTACACGATTTTTGATGGCATGGAAAGCTACTGCAGAAAAAAATTTGTGTGTGTGTGTGTGTGTGTGTGTGTGTGTGTGTGTGTGTGTTTTGCTTTTTGGGCCACACCCAGTGACGCTCAGGGGTTACTCCTGGCTATGTGCTCAGAAATTACACCTGGCTTGGGGGACCATAAGGAATGCAGGAGGAATGAACCGATGTCCATCCTAGGTTAGTGCGTGCAATGCAAATGCCTTACTGCTTTCGTCACCGTGCCGGCCCCATGCAGAAATGTTTTATGTTTAGGTTAAAAATTGAATATAGATCGGGAGCCGGGAGGTGGCGCAGGAGGTAAGGTGCCTGCTGCCTTGCCTAGGACGGACCACGGTTCGATCCCCCGGTTCCCATATGGTCCCCCGTGCCTGCCAGGAGCGACTTCTGAGCGCATAGCCAGGAGTAACCC
>PVKC010038323.1:0-12783 GCA_004027635.1 Crocidura indochinensis
ATATCATGTAAGTCTTTTGTATCTGGCTTTTCTAATTTACCATATTTTTATATTCAACTATATTGTCGCATATCAATATATTTTATTTTATTGCTTAAAAATATGCTGTGGGGGGCCCGGGAGATAGCATGGAGGTAAGGCGTTTGCCTTTCATGCAAAAGGTCATCGGTTCGAATCCCGATACCCCATATGGTCCCCCGTGCCTGCCAGGAGCAATTTCTGAGCATGGAGTCAGGAGTGACCCCTGAGCGATGCCGGGTGTGACCCAAAAACCAAAAAAAAAAAAATATGCTGTGGATATTCTACATATTCCATATTCCACTTTCTATGATCTAGTAAATACATATTTAGATTGTGTTCAAATTTTAATTACTATGAAAAATACCATCACAGGTATTGGTATATATCTCTTTATGTTTCAATGAATTACACAGTCATATAACTAAATTTAATGCTTAAAAATTTCCAGGATATTTTTCCAAAATAGCTATGCCATTTTACATTTACATCAGTATGGTGTTATGATTTCAATCTGCTTACTATCCTTCTTTTTATTTTTCTGATATTCATTTTAACACTGTGATTTACAAAGTTGTTAACAATACAGTCATTTAGACATTAAGTGTTTAAACACCAGTCCCACTTCACCAGTGTTCCAATTTCCCACTTATCACCATAGCCTGCCTCCTGGAAGGGACAAAATGAGTTCACATTGTTTCTTACAACACAAAAGCAAATGGAATGATCAAATCTTAGATCAACGAGGGTCAGTTTGAAATGATTGTTCTATCTCTCCATAGTGTTACTAAAGAAAGTTTCTGATGATTTTATTTACTGAGCAGTGGATGGTGCAAGTTGAGCCTTCTGAGTTGCTGTTTAGAATCACTAAACTTGGGGGCCGGAGGGATGGCGCAGTGGTAGGGCATTTGCCTTGCACGTGGCTGATCCAGGAATGGCTGTGGTTCCATCCCCGGAGTTTCATATGATCCCCCGCCCCACCAAATCAGGAATGATTTCTGTAGAGCTAGGAGTAACCCCTGAGCGTCACTGCTGTGGCCCAAAATCCAAAAAAGAATCACTGAGCTTGGTAGATTACTATATAACTTACTCATCATATTCCTGTGCTATTACTGGAAATACATTGCTATAAAATATTGAGGTATCCAGGATTTATAGAATTAAAACTGTCTACATCTTTCCTAATAGCTGCCTTGTTAGTATGACTATTTTTTTAGTACGACTTTTTTATTGTAAAAATCTAAAAGCACATAAAATTTGTCATCTTAAATTTCTCAGGTACAATGGGGCCTGGGAGATAGCATGGAGGTAAGGCGTTTGCCTTTCATGCAAAAGGTCATTGGTTCGAATCCTGGTGCCCCATATGGTCCCCCGTGCCTGCCAGGAGCAATTTCTGAGCATGGAGCCAGGAGTAACCCCTGAGCACTGCCGGGTGTGACCCAAAAACCAAAAAAAAAAAAAAAAAAAAATTTCTCAGGTACCACTGGGGTAGTACTTACATAAATTCACATTGGTGCGCAATAATCTCCATAATTTTTAACCTTGAAAAACTGAAACTGTAGCCAATAAGCTCCCCAACCCTTTCTTCTGCAAGTTATGGGTTTGTCCTGTGCTGCAGAGGTCAAAGAATTTACCAAAAACTAAAGTAAAAGCAGACCCCAAAATGCTTTAGTACTGAGAGCAACAGCCACGTCTGAAGAGTGTTTTAGGTGTAGGGTTTGGTGGCATTAGAGCAGAAGGATGTTATTGAGGTGTTTATATGCATTTTTTTACAATAGCTAGTGTTTGTTTTTCCTCATGCCTGAGGTAGCAGGGTGTTTTGCAGGAACAGGACAGATGTTCTCACAGCAGGGGGTGTTTTCCATAAATAGTATGATCCCATGGTCAGCCAGTTTGCAGAGCTGTGCTCAAAATATTACTTTGCAGCCTACAGTGAAAATCGTAGAATGGAGACAATAATGGTCTTGCATTCTAAAACTGTTCTAAGCAGATTATGGAGTAGTTGTCTCTACCAGAGCAATGTCTATATAGAGGAAGGAGGTAGCCATGTGAAAACATTACACTTGACGGTCTAAATTGTTGGTTGGTTGAACCACAAATTGTCAGTTGAGAGCCTGCAGGCAAGAGGAAACAAAGTAGGTTACAAGGTTAAGAACAAATGTCAATATTATTGGTTGGTCAGATTGTAGATGCTGGGCCACTATTGAGTCTGTCCATTGAGACAATTGCTAGCATTAACAGCAAAAGGGTTGTATTGGGATCCACAGATGATGAAGTATAAACACAAACTTTACTAAAATCTATATGGAGAACCAACTTTACTAAAATTTGTATGAAACCATAAAACTCCCCAAATAGCCAAATCAATCTTCAGGGGGACAAAAGAAGATGGAAGGTATTGCATGTCCCAACTTTGGAGTGCAATACAATGGTATAATAATGATACATTCATGGTAAGGGAATAGGTAGACTCGCAGACTGACAAAACAGAACTGAATCCTGAGTTAAATCCCCAGATTTATGGATAGTTAATCTATAACAAATGGGCTAACTACATGGAAGTGGAGCAAAGAAAACCTCTTCAATGAATGGTGCTGGGAAAAATGAAAGCCACATGTAAAATAAATAAAATAGAGCCATATGTCACATCATTCACAAAAGTAAACTCAAAGTGGATTAAATACCTGGAGATTAGAACAGAATCCATTAAATATATTGAAGAAAACCTTGGCCAGAATCTCCCAGGAAATTGACCTCAGAGATGTCTTCAAGGAGATGATCAGAGGCAAAAGCAAAGATAAACAAATATGACTGCATCAATTTAAAGAGTTTCATTACACCAAGCTATAAAAGAAATTAAATGGGAGTGGTTAATATTTCCATAAAATTCATCAGACAAAGGACTAATATTCTAGATCTATAAAACACTCATGAAGCTCAACACAAAAATGTTCAACAACCCCATCCATAAACAGGAAGGAGAGATGGAAGACTTTTTCCCAAACAAGACATACAGATGACAGATAGGCATATGAAAAAGCCCTCACTGTTCCTCATTATTAGGAGAAAGCATATTAAACAACATTAAGAATGGCATATGCCAAAAAGCCTGAAAACTTTTTGATGGGCTTGTGGTGGGAATGCCATTTGGTTCAACCCTTATAAAAGGCAATGTGCAGCACCTAAATGATAGCACAGCAGTAGAACCAGGTTCGATTCCCAATATCCCATATGGTCCCCCGAGCTGCCAGGAAAGATTTCTGAGCACAAAGCCAGAAGAAACCCTTGAGGGCTGCTGGGTGTGCCCCCCCAGACAATATGGAGATCCCTCTCTCTCTTCTCTCTCTCAAAAAAAAAAAAAATAAAAGGACCCTGGCCTGGAGAGATAGCACAGCGGGCGTTTGCCTTGCAAGCCGCTGATCCAGAACCTAAGGTGGTTGGTTCGAATCCCGGTGTCCCATATGGTCCCCGTGCCTGCCAGAAGCTATTTCTGAGCAGACAGCCAGGAGTATCCCCTGAGCACAGCCTGGGTGTGGCCCAAAACAAATAAACAACAACAAAAAAAACACAGAATATTCATTTGAAATGATATCTGCACACCTATATTCATAGCACTACTTTATACCATAGCAAATATATGGAAACAGTTTCAAAGCTCAATACAGATGAATGAATCAAGAAGTTGTGGTGTATATATATATCACATATATGTGATATGTATATTGTAGATACCACATACACCACATAACCACATATATGGTGTATATACCACATATATGGTGTATATATGTATATACATATATGTATATGTCAATGGTATATACACCATATATGTGGTGTTTATATATAGATATATACATATACAATGTGTATATGTGGTATATATAACATACATACCATATGCATATGATATATAGACACAAAATGGAATACTATGGAACACCAGAAAAGACAAAATCCTGCAATCTGCAGCAACATAGAGTTAAGTAGAGAATATCATGCTGAGTAAAGGAGTCAGAAGATAAGAGATAGACACGGAATGATCTTTCCTATAGGTGGGCCTTAAAAATGCTAGTAAAGCAGCAATGCAATAGGCCAAAGGGTAAAGCTCTGTATCTACACTTGATGTACTCTCTCAATGTGACCCCTCAAGCACATGGCTTTAGTGGAGGCCATGAAGGAGCCTGGGCCAGTGAAGCACAAACCCACAGTCATTGTCACACATCGGACCTCTTTTTTCAGTTCCCTCTAGATCTTTTTGGCTTAATTAGATTTCTCCTTATTGTTATAGATCTTGAAGAACATACTTGAAACTAGTAGAGAAGGGGCTGGAGAGATAGCAAGGAGGTAAGGTGTTTGCCTTTCATCTAGAAGGTCATTGGTTTGAATCCCGGCATCCCATATGGTCCCCAGAGCCTGCCGGGGGTGATTTCTGAGCGTGGAATCAGAAATAACCCCTGAGTGCTGCCGGGTGTGACCCCCAAACAAACAAACAAACAAACAAACAAAAACCTAGTAGAGAGATTTGTTGCCCTGATCTAGTTTTCGTAACTTTTTTTCCTGGTATCAGGACAGAGTCATGATTTAAGTTGAAATGTATTTCAGATAATCCAAAATTAAAAAAGTGTTGGGTTTCTATTGAATTCTGGTGATCTCTTAATTTCATAGTTAATGGGTTTATGGATGCTTAATTTCATGTCTACTATATGTCAGGAGTCATACAGGCTTGAATGTATGGGCACTCGGATTACTTTTCTTTTTTTTTTTTCTTTTTGGTTTTTGGGTCACACCCAGCAACACTCAGGGATAACTCCTGGCTCTAGACTCAGAAATTGCCCCTGGCAGGCACAGGGAACCATATGGGATGCTGGGATTCGAACTACCATCCTTCTGCATGAAAGGCAAATGCCTTACCTCCATGCCATCTCTCCAACCCCTCAGATTACTTTTCAATGTGGCAGCATTAAAGGTCAAGGTAGAGAGAGAACATAGCAGGTAGGATATTTGCCTGGCATACAGCTGGCCCAGGTTCAATCTCTAGTACAAGTTATGGTCCTTCAACTCTGTCATTGCAATGAGTTAGAAATAAACTACGGGGGCCGGAGAGATAGCCTAGAGGTAAGGCATCTGCCTTCCATGCGTAAGGAAGGTGGTTTGAAACCCCGTATCCCATATGATCCCCCGTGCCAGTCAGGGGCGATTTCTGAGCATAGAGCCAGGAGTAACCCCTGCGTGTTGCCGGGTGTGACCCAAAAACAAACAAACAAAAAGAAGTAAGCCCTGAGCACAGCTAGGTGTGGCCAAAAACAAAAATAAATAAAATTTTTAAATTGAGTTAAAGAATGGGGTAACAACCAGAGTTTGTGCCATTGAAGGGCTAGGCCTCCTGCTGCAGTAATTCATACTGGCACTATGTGACATTTTTAGAGAAAATCAGGCACTTTTTTTTGAGAGTTTGGAGATCAAATTTAGGCCCATCATTAAAGAGACCACCCAGGGAAAGTCTCAGGGAATGGCACTGGCTTGTCCCATATTAATGAAATGGCAAAAGGGAGAGTAGATAGAAATCAGCAGAAGAGTCAAGATAAGACATCCCCAGATCTAGACTGATATTCCTCCACAAAAATAAATAAATAGATAAATAAATAAACCTGTTTTTAGAGGCATCGTTGCTAAAAAGAGGATGTACAAGACTACCACTAGGCCACGGTTTCCATATGACATCTGGAACAATAGTGCTGGCCTGTTCCCTGCCTTGCATGTAGACGGATGGTGGTTCAAATCTCATATGGTCCCCTGAGCCAGTCAGGAGCGATTTCTGAGCGTAGAGCCAGGAGTAACCCTTGAGTACTGCTGTGTGTGACCCAAAAACAAACAAACAAACAAACAAAAAGAATGAGTCAAAGTGCAGGCAGGGGCAGTGACCAGTGACAAATGTGGGATAGCTGGAGTGCTTTGCTCACTTCGCCTCAGAAGGCAAACATTTAAGCCTCAAGTACTACACTCTATCAGACTGTGATGGGCAGAGAGAATGTTGAAGGACTTTCAGTCCAAAAAACAAAGAACTTTCAGTCCCAATTTTTTGAAAGAAAACCTAAACTGAAGTCTATAGTTCTTCTTAGCTCCTTTGCTTTTCAATTAAGGGATAAAATTTGGAAGGAGAGAAATAAAGAAAAGACTATGATTTGGCCCCTAAAACCACATATTAGGGGACCCACTAATCTTTGCCAAGAGTGATCCCTGAAGGCAGTCAAGAAAGATTAAGGTTAAATAAATAAAGATTGGGCCCGGGAGATAGCATGGAGGTAAGGCGTTTGCCTTTCATGCAAAAGGTCATCGGTTCGAATCCCGGTGCCCCATATGGTCCCCCGTGCCTGCCAGGAGCAATTTCTGAGCATGGAGCCAGGAGTAACCCCTGAGCACTGCCGGGTGTGACCCAAAAATCAAAATAAATAAATAAATAAATAAATAAAGATTAATATTAAATAAAAGTTCTGATGATGGTATATTTCTATTTTTTGTTTTCTAAAATATTTCGAAATGCTTAAAACAATCCCAAAGTGTAAATTTTTCCCCCAGTTTTTTGGGGGTTGGGCCACACCGGTGATGCTCAGAGGTTCCTCCTGTCTACTCACTCAGAAATCACCCCTGGCTTGGGGGACCATATGGGATGCTACATTCTGTCCTAGACTAGCACAGGCAAGGCAGACGCCTTACCGCTTGCACCACAGCTCCAGCCCCTTAAATTATTAGTATAAGATGTTACAGTTGTTTTTTGATTTAAGTATGATTGCTGTTAGATATAAATTTGTCCTAAAAATAGATAAGAAAAAAATTCCTAAATTTTTAAGGTTTCTTGTTAATAAAGAACAGAACTTTTGGGTACAACTGATGGCTCTTTAAGTTGGAAGGACCCCAAAAGTTTCAGTTCCTCTTTAAGCAGCTATAGCATTTAAATTGACAGTGAGAAAATTGGGGTTTAAATGAACTTTAGATTGTTTGTAAGATGAAGATTCTTCCACAATGTGTGCTCAGACATTCACGGCATCAGAATTCCTGGGACTTTGTTTAAAAATAATATAGAATACAGGGGTTTTGATGTATTGAATTAGACTCCATTTTGCATTTTTTAAATTTAATTTCAGAAACTGTACAGCAATTTACATCGACAAAACTTTACATTTGCAAAAAAGGACAATGGAAGGAATGTATTATCACCACAACCTTCATCTTCACTTCCCTCCACCATCCATTGTCCCAGGCTCTGCCTCTCTGTCTGATTTTCCCACCATTCCCCTTCCCCAGAATTTTTTTTTTGTTTTGTTTTGTTTTTAGGTCACACCCGGCAGTGCTCAGGGGTTACTCCTGGCTCCATGCTCAGAAATTTCTCCTGGCAGGCACGGGGGACCATATGGGGCACTGGGATTCGAACCAATGACCTTTTGCATGAAAGGCAAACGCCTTACCTCCATGCTATCTCCCGGACCCTCCCCAGAATTTCTTACCTACTAAAGCCCAGTTCTCAGTTTCTGTTGCCTTCGAGTTTCTTTATAAACCACAGATGAGGAGATCATTCTGTGTCTGTCCCTCCCCCTCTGATGAACTTCACTCCGCATTATACTCTCTATATCTATCCACATAGGGTAAATTCCATGATTTCATCTTTTCTGATAACCAAGTAATATTCCAGTGTGTACCATATGCATGGTTCTTTGTTCTTCAACACCTGGATTGTTTCTAGATTGGGGCTATTGTGAATAGTACTGCACTGAACGTAGGAGAGCAAATTCTTTTTTTAGTAGATTTTTGGACCAAGGAGGTAAATGTCAAGAAATGGAATTGCTGGGTCTGATGGAAGATCATGAATTAGACTCTAATGAAATCTCAATCTCTCTCTCTCTCTCTTTTTTTTTTTTTTTTTTTTGTTTTTGGGCCACACCTGGTGGTGCTCAGGGGTTACTCCTGGCTGTTTGCTCAGAAATAGCTCCTGGCAGGCAGCGGGGACCATATGGGACACAGGGATTCGAACCAACCACCTTTGGTCCTGGGTCGGCTGCTTGCAAGGCAAGCGCCGCTGTGCTATCTCTCCGGGCCCTAATGAAATCTATCTTAAGGTTCCTATTGTCTATCATTGACTTCAAAAACAGTGCTTTTCACACCTATATTCATTGCCGTGCTATTTACAATAGCCAGAATCTGGAAACAACCCAGATACCCAACCACAGATGAGTGGTTAAAGAACTGGTACAACCATACTATGGAATACTATCAACCATCAGAAAAAATGAAGTCGTAAAATTTTCATATACATGGATGGGCATGGAAACTATTATGTTGAGTGAAATAAGTCAGAGGGAGAGAGATAGACACAGAATAGTTTCACTCTGGGGCCCGGGAGATAGCATGGACATAAGGTGTTTGTTTGCCTTTCATGCAAAAGGTCATCGGTTCGAATCACGGTGCCCCATATGGTCCCCCGTGCCTGCCAGGAGCAATTTCTGAGCATGGAGCCAGGAGTTACCCCTGAGCACTGCCGGGTGTGACCCAAAAACCAAAAAAAAAAAAAAAAAAAAAAGAATAGTCTCACTCATCTGTGAGTTTTAAGAAAAATAAAAGACATAATTGTAATAATACACAGAGACAATAGAGATGAGGACTGAAATGACTGGACCACGGTTTGAAGCTTATTACAAAAAGTGGTGAGTTCAGTTAGAGAAATGACTATACTGACAACTATGGTGACATTGTTTTTTTTTTTTTTTGCTTTTGTTTTGTTTTGCTTTGGTTTTTTTGGGTCACATCCGGCAGCACTCAGAGGTTTCTCCTGACTCTATGCTCAGAAATTGTTTCTGGCAGGCTCAGGGGACCTTATTGGATGCTGGGATTCTGCATGCAAAGCAAACGCCTTTTTCCATGCTATCTCTCTGCCCCCCTATGATGACAATGTTAATGAGTAATAGAAGTAGAACGTTTGTCTACAGGCAGGCGGATCTGTATGGGGTGGGAAAGGAGGGAAATAGAGGGCCTTGGTGGAGGAAATGTTGCACTGGTGAAGGGTGGGGTGTTCTTTTTATGCTTGAAACCCTACAACAAACATGTTTGTAATCATGGTGCTTCAATACAGATAATTAAAATATAGTGCTTTTCAAAATGTGTATACATCAGAATTGCCTGGGGATCTTTTTTGTTTAGTTTGTTTGGTTTTTGGGCCACACCCTGTGATGCTCAGGGGTTACTCCTGGCTATGCGCTCAAAAATCACTCCTGGCTTAAGGGACCATATAGGGTGCTAGGGATCGAACCCAGGTCTGTCCTGAGTCTGCTGCATGCAAGGCAAATGCCCTACCGCTGCACCACTGCTCTGACCCCAGCCTGGGGAATCTCTTTAAACTATAGATTATGACGTAGTATATTTAGGTGGTGGGTATTTCTAATTAGTTCTCAGGTGATTCTGAAATTCCTTATACATGGACCACATTCTGAATAGCAAAGATCAAGAACAGCTGTTGTTGGGCATGATCCCAGGTCCAGCAAACTTGAGCATTGTTTGGGAACTTGATAGATTCATAGACCTCACTGCAAACCTACTGAATCAGAAGTCCTGATACGGGTTACCATTTGGGAACATATTAGAACTTTGAGAACGACACTGATTTTCAAACATATTGGAAAAACTCGGGGGCCGGGTGGTGGTGCTGGAGGTAAGGTACCTGCCTTGCCAGTGCTAGCCTAGGACGGACCGAGGTTCGATCCCCTGATTTCCATATGGTCCCCCAAGCCAGGAGCCACTTCTGAGCGCATAGCCAGGAGTATCCCCTGAGCGTCACTGGGTGTGGCCCAAAAAAACAAAAACAGAAACAAAAATATTGGAAAAACTCTTGCCAGAAATGAACAGGGAATCTTGATTTAATGATCCCTGGTAATAGCCTGGACATGAATGGATATTTTGGTGTGGGTGTGTGTGTGCACACCTGACAGTGCTCAGGAGCCACTTCTGGAAGTGTTCTGTAGCTATTCTTGGTCTGTGCCCAGGGAAGGCTATAGTTTGCAAGCCCCCTCCTTTGTTGATCTAGCATGCATTCCGGATTGCATATTGTAGTTAGAGAATGCAAGTTTAAGATGATACCTATATTCTTAGCAAAACACTCATCCCTTGCATGTTTGTGACATTCTCTTTTTTGTAATCTCTCTGTCTTTCAGTACAAACATGTGCCTAACAATCTCGAATATCCTCCCCTTTAAACATATATTCAAAACACACAGTAGAAATTGAAGAAGATAGAATTGCGCTGGAGAGATAGAAGAGTGGTAGGGTGTTAGCCTTGCATGCAGACAACCCAGGACCTGGTTTCGATCCCTGGCATCCCATCTGGTCCCCTCACCCTGAGCCTTTGAACAGATATTCAAAACACACACACAGTAGAAAATTAAAGAAGAAAAAAATTGGGCTGGAGCGATAGCACAGTGTTAGGGTGTTTGCCTTGCATGCAGCCAACTCGGGACCTGGTTTCGATCCCTGGCATCCCATCTGGCTCCCTCTCCCTGAGCCTGCCAGGAGCTATTTCTGAGTGCAGAGCCAGGAGTAACCCTGAGCACTGCCAAGAGTGGCCCAAAAAGTGAAGGAGGAAGAGGAAGAGGAGGAGGAGGAAAAAATTATTTCATACAGGAAAGTTTTGCAAATATCTAAAGTTCAAGCCTTGATTGAGATAAAAAAAAAAAGTGGTCTTTAAAATATCCTTAGTTTTCGGGGACGAAGAGATAGCACAGTGGTAGAGCATTTGCCTTGCAAACAGTGGACCCAGGACCAATGGTGGTTCAAATCCTGGCATCCCATATGATTCCCCAAGCCTGCCAGGAGTGATTTCTGAGCACAGAACCAGGAGTAGCCCCTGGCAACTGCTGGGTGTGCCCCCCTCCCCTCAAATATCCTTAGTTTTCAAATGCCTGTTCTGAGTGACTTTATTACACACTCCTTTCTTTGGACAGGCCCAAACTCTTTCCCTACATAGGATAACCTTTCAGACAGAAAAAAACAAAGATTTAGATAATTAAGTCAATGAGCTCAAATCTTATTATTTAAGACCAAAGTATAACTTTTAGAAACTGTTCTGCACGGCAGAGGCTGAACTGAAAATCGAAAGCTGCTTCTTGATGCATGAGTAGATAGAGTTCAGGTCATAAATTTACACCTAATTGGGTTTTTTTGTTTTTTTTTTGTTTGTTTGTTTGTTTTTGGGCCACACCCGGTGATGCTCAGGGGTTACTCCTGGCTATTCGCTCAGAAGTCGCTCCTGGCAGGCATGGGGTACCATTTGGGGAAGGGGGGGGGAATCGAACCGCGGTCCGTCCTAGGTTAGCGCAGGCACCTTCCCTCCAGCGCCACTGCCCGGCCCCCCACCTAATTGTTTTTAAGAAACTTGTTTTATATTACCCTTCCTTCCCCCCCCCGCCCCCCCCATGCCCCTTTTTACCATTGTTATCATTGTATTTCCCGGTGAAAAACAAATTTTACTATCTTTACAAAAGAAAGAATTGCCAATGAGTTCCTACTAATCCTCTGGAAGTAGTTAATTAATATCCGCTTAGCTGACTTTTGTATAGTTTGATAAGGATCTAAAATAGCCTCAAAGGAAGGAGTGGAGAGTTAGTCTTGCATGTGGCCTACCTGGCTTTGACCTCTGTCACCTCATATGATCCCCAGCACTGCCAGGAATAATTATTGAATGCAGAAATGAGAGTCACTCCTGAGCATTGCTGGGTTTGGCCTCATAACAATACTAAAACAAAACAAACAACCCATAGACTGATGTCAGTAGGAATTAGAAGTCTGGTGGAATGTAGAAAAGAGTCTCTATGCTAATTTTCTATGATTGTCCTGTTTAATTTCTCTGGCCTGAACATTTGATAAGACCTATACGTATAATGTAGTAGTCATATTATTGTTCTATAAGTTATGTAAATCTATGTTATAGAGGATTAGAGAAAAATAGATTTTCCTGCTGACTTTGGAGAAGTGCAGGGCTGGAAGTGCATGTGCTAGAACCTAAGGAAAAATCTCTTGGAAACCAGAAGAGCACTGAACTGTCAGACAGCAAGGGCGTGGGGGAAAGAGCTCAGTCTTTTTTTGTTTTGTTTTGTTTTTGTTTCTGTTTTTGTTTTTTTGGGCCACACCCGGTGATGCTCAGGGGTTACTCCTGGCTATGCGCTCAGAAGTTGCTCCTGGCTTCAGGGTCCATATGGGGAACCGGGGAATCGAACCGTGGTCTGTCCTAGGCTAGCGCAGACAAGGCAGGCACCTTACCTCCAGCGCCACTGCCTGGTCCCCAAAAGAGCTCAGTCTTACAGCCAAAAGCAACTGAATTCTGATGACAACCTTGGTGAGTTTAGGAGAGGACATCAAGATCCAGATAGGAATTCAGTTCAGTTGGAAACTGGCTTTTAGGAAAAGATGAAAAGAAAGAAAAGAAAAACAGAAGAAAGAAAAAAGAAAAAGAAAGAAAGAAAAAGAGAGAAAGAAAAGAGAGAAGGAAAGGAAAGAGAGAAAGAAGGAAAGAAAGAAAGAAAGAAGAAAAGGAAGAAAGAAGGAAAGAAAGAAAAAGAAAAGAAAGCAATAAAAAGAGGGAGGGAGAGAGGAGGAAGAAGGAGGGAAGGAAAGAAAAAAAGAAGGAAGGGGCCGGAATGATAGCGCAGCGTTAGGGCATTTGCCTTGCATGCGACTGACCTAGGATAGACCACGGTTCGATCCCTGGCATCCCATATGGTCCTT
>PVKC010038324.1:0-12779 GCA_004027635.1 Crocidura indochinensis
GGGATTCGAACCGATGATCTTTTGCATGAAAGGCAAATGCCTTACCTCCATGCTATCTCCCGGCCCCCCAGAAATAGAATTCTTAAAGCAATCCACATAAAGCACAGACTCTGTAGAAACAAACAACAAAAGGAAAGATGTTTTGTTTTTTTTCATATGAGAAGGTGCCTACATGAAGCCACATAGACCAAAATTTTGATTCTTGACCAAAGATAAAACAAATGCTATAAAGTGTCTGGAGATAATAAAGAACTAAAAAAAGAAAAAAAAACGTGTTACAACTAAATAGTATTTAAAGTTGAGTCATCTTAATAGCAAAAGTGTTTATTTGTGAGGTATATACATTTTCCCATGTGGAAATGCACATAGTAATATTTAAAGCATGCTGTCTGAAACAAATAGATTATCTGGTCAACAAAGCTATAACACACAATGTTATATAACATTGTGCATTGTGGAGAACACATTCTGTTATATGTATTCAAGCATATTTTTCCGTTGAACTCTTCTTACTATGGACTCTTCAGAGACTTCCTGCTACTCTTTCTATCTAGGGCATGAAGGTAGTCTTTGGTGTCACCTATTCCTTTTAGAGACTTACCAGGAAATGCTTGGAGACATTTTAAGATATAAAGGAAATAAATACAATGTTGAATTTCCTATAAAAAGTGGTTGAGTTGGTAAGGAAGTTTAAAAAAACTTGATGACTGTAACTGTAGACTAAAATAATATATTTCAAATATCTCCTCATCATTTTTTTCTCTACCACCGTTTTCAGCTGTGCTAACATTTAATTCTGTGTTTTAAAACTTGTTTTTCATACTACACTTCAGTCACAACTTTTATTTATAAGAATGACAGTTCACCTACAAAATAAGAATAACAAATAATTTCATAGCTTATATTTGATATATCTACCAAAGACAATTGGGCTATATTACCCAATTATATTATATATTATAATCTATATTATATAGAACCAACAGAACTTTCCATTGGTCAAAACAGGACATATTTGCATTAAAAATATAATGGATTAATGTCTGTATGATATACAAAACATATAAGCATTTATGAGTGATCCTTAAATATGATCATGTCTTAACTTATATTCATGTAGCATATACCTCCCATCAAGTCAAATCTATGTAAATATATTTAAATAAACCCATTGCATTGAACCTGAGTCTGTGATGATACAAACCATAATGATCTTTTGGGTGAAATAGAGGTTTGTAGTATTTTTTTTTTTACCAGAAAATAAAAATTGCAGGGGCCAAAGTGGTGGTGTACGTAGTAAGGTTTCTGCCTTGCATTCACTAGCCTAGGTCTGACTGCGATTTAATCCCCTGGTGCCTGGTGTCCCATATGGTCCCCCAAGCTAGGAGCAATTTCTAAGCACATAGCCAAGAGTAACTTCTGAGCATCACTAGTGTGGCCCAAAAACCAAAAACAAACAAAAAAAATTGCAGGTATTCTTCTCAATTTTGATGACTACAAAAGCTTACCCATGTTAAATGCTTTAAAAATGCTTATTCAGGGGCCGGAGAGATAGCATGGAGGAAGGGCATTTGCCTTGCATACATAAGGACAGTGGTTCAAATCCTGGCATCCCATATGGTCCCCCGAGCCTGCCAGGAGTGATTTCTGAGCATAGAGCTAGGAGGAACCTCTGAAAGCTGCCAGGTGTGACCCAAAAACCAAAACCAAAACAAAACAAAAAAGCTTACCCACTTTAAAAAGGACCATGAGCTTTAGAAAATAACAGATTTAAATTTAAGTGTTGACTTTATCAGAAACGTCCTCATTTACATATTCAGAAACAAAGTCTAACAAAATATCTAGATATCTCTTTTGCATTGTCAAGTTAATATCTAAAATTAATCACATCACCCAATTTTATATTTCATGATTCTGCTATCCCCGTGACTCTCACCTGCTCCCAGCTACATATTACCTACTCGTTTTAGTCTGAGTTCTTCCTCCAGTTATTCTACTTTCTATTCTGGGGTGTATTCCATTACTGGTATATTTTAAATGCTCCCTGTGTGGTTGGTTATAAAGTATGGTGGCATTAAGAAACTTTTTTTTTTTTTTTGGTTTTTGGGCCACACCCAGTGATGCTCAGGGGTTACTCCTGCCTATGCTCTCAGAAGTCGCTCCTGGCTTGGGGGACCATATGGGAAACCGGGGGATCGAACTGCGGTCCATCCTAGGTTAGTGCAGGCAAGGCAGGCACCTTAGCTCCAGCGCCACCACCCGGCCCCAAGAAACATTTTAATCTTAACAATGGGCTTCCCCCAACTGCAGTAGCTGAGCAGAATGATTGGAGGAGTCTTTGGAAAGCAATGAGAGGGAGGAAATAGACTTCAGGAAACATTTAAAATATCCACCACGAACTTAACAAGCCAGATATGCCAGAGAAGACAGTATTACTTAGTAAATCCTGCAAAAATACTGTAGAGGATACACTATAATCAAACTATTATCCCTATTTTTATAGGTTAATAAAGTGAAGCACAAGAAGTTATATAAATTGAAATGGTCATGAATGCAGTAAATAATGAAACCAAAACTATCAGTTTGAACATATATAAAGCCTTTCTTTCACGATATCACACTCCAGGTATACTTTCACCCTGAATCTTAGCTAAAAATAGTTTTCTGTCTAGCTGAGCAGCTAATTTCTTAACTGTCAACCTATGGTGACAAAAAATATTTTTATTATTTTTCATCAAGGTAGATACTGCAATTATTTTTATAGAAGAGTTAAAGAAGGCCTATAGGATTGTGACAGACTTGAGAATTAGGTAGAAGGATACTTGTTATGTAGAATCATTGCCCAATGATGGGATTTATAAAATATTGTACACATTTATAATGAAGCTATCAATATCTGGCAACCATAGCTGCTTCAAGATTCAGTAGATAATTTAGAATATTTTATAAAAATTATTAAAGTATTATATGCTAAAGAGGAAGAACTAGCAGATTTCGCAGAAAATTGCCTTTTCAAAGCCCTTTTCAGAGGATTGAGGAAATGTCATTCTGAAGAATAAAGAACTGAAAGGGGAAATTGGACAAAATTATGGAGAAACTAGTAATTCATTCTAAAAATTCTGCTTGCCACTGATACTTTTCAGAAAGTGAGGATGCTGATGCAATCTTCTGAGTGAGATTAAAAGAAATATATTAGAAATATGGATTGCCATTTAAATCCAATGGTACTACTATATTATCCCCATTTACAAATCTTTTGGATTCCCCATACCTCTTCATCTTTCACGGAAGCTTAAAACTACTGACATCTAGCATCCTAGCAAACTCTTTTTCAATTATCATCTTCACTTCTACTACTCTCATTCTCTTTCTTTTGGGGGTGCGGGGTCATAACCAGTGCCAGGCTGGGGTTATTCCTGGCTATGAGCTCAGTAATCGCTCCTGACTTGGAGGAATATATGAGACACTGGAGGATCGAACTTCAGTCTGTACTTGGTCATTGGCGTGCAAGGCAAACACCCTATCGCTGCGCCATTACTCTGGCCCCTCTACTACTCTCATTCTCAACGTGCCCAACCTCACTTTTACTTGGCTTCCATCATTCCAGTGTGTGTGTGAACCAGAGGATAAATATTTGAATGATGTCCTACCTGGACAAGATTCCAATATCAAGTTTAGAACAAACTTTCCAGACAGGTTATTATGCTTATGCTCTATATGAGGAAAATAGGTGTGCAATATGAAACCCAAATGAGAAAAAATAGGACTGATGTGAGAGTAGCAAAATTCTGATGACAATATGATCTATTTTTTTTGTTGGTTTTTGGGCCACACCCAGTGACGCTCAGGGGTTACTCCTGGCTATGGGCTCAGAAGTCACCCCTGGCCTGGGGGACCATATGGGGCACGGGGGATCGAACCACGGTCTGTCCTAGGCTAGCGCGGTAAGGCAGGCACCTTACCTCCAGCGCCACCGCCCGGCCCCTTTAATCTATTTTTTGCATGAAGTATCAGCATGGGATGCCTGATTTACTCCAAGAGGTGGAATGATAGAAATACCTCTTATCTGACTGTCATTTTCTGGTATTTTTCTGAGCAGGGTGAGACTTTTCTAGACCATTTATCTGTGGACAGGGTGTAGCTCAACAGATAGCATTGGCTGGACGTAGGGTGAGATGGGGTCATAACACTAACATATCCACCCAAGCATAAAGCTGAAATTGACCTTTCAGCTCTGCTGAAAGTGGTCCCAAAAGAAACAAAAATACAAACATAACTGTAAATGGATCTGTCAGAATGGGTCAGGTTCCTGTGAACTGGGGTTCTGAAATTCCAGGTTATAAGTCCATGGCTAACTGGGGTTGTCTAGAAGGCAGTGATGATAGAAAAATTCTCAATAGACTCAACAGTTGCTGAGTCAGCCCTCCATGCTCACCAGACAGCATCCTGAAGCCCAACTGAAAATAGCCCACCTCTCAGATTCCAATAGCACTAGAGTCCCTTCCCCAGACATTCAGCCATTCTGTAAAACGAGAAATGTTACCATGACTGTGTTTCTCTCAGAGCTTTACCAGTAGGTGAAAAGGACCTGTGAATTCAAAATGGAAAGGTCAAAACTGAGAATGAATTACATAGATACTGTAAAATCAAAGAGAATGATTACAGAAGGAAGCCCCTCAGATCCCAAGGTAGAAGTGGTGTTACTGGCTACCAGAGCCAAAGTGGACATCATGGCAGCAGCACAACTCCCATGGAAGAGATAAAACTCCTACTGAAATCTCTACTACCAAGATAGAGAAAGCAAGTAATCACCTCCAAGTTTTCTCCCTGCCCTGTCTTCAACAAACCCTAATCCTATCTCTTAGCTGCCCAAATCATTAGGAACCAGAAAAGTATCCTGTTAGTGTCTACCTAGAAGAGCAGAGTCTTTCTGGTGTTGAAATGTCCAGTCATTATTCTCTTATCACCATTGACCATTCTCAAGATCCTCGGACACACCTTCAGACCACCTTTACTATTGGATGAAGCCACCACAACTTTCTTTCTTCCTGCTATTTTTATATCATCTCATGGAGTCACTGTGGGATCTCATTCCATCCATAACATTCAGTAGACCATGAACTCTCTAAAAACACTCTCTGATATTCATTAACTTGGAACTCACACTTAGTAAAAACACCTTGCATCATTTAATCTTTCATTCAACAACGATTTATTAAATGGAAATTATACCAACAATGACTTACCTTTCACCATTGTATGTGTTCCACACAGTTAGCCTACTGATTCCCACAACCACCTCTTTTCGTTTTATAGATGGAAAAACTAAAACTTGAAGAGCTTGAGAAGCATATAATACTTGAGTGACAGAGTCAGAAATCAAACATGCAGCTAAAATTCACAGCCCAAAGCTTACTCATCCTGCACTCCTGCTCTGAAAATAGTTATAAGCACTAATCTTTGAAGAAAAACCCTGCTGAGGGCTAGTGGTTTAGTGGGGGAAAATATTTTAAATTTTTTTTTTTTTGGTTTTTGGGCCACACCTGGCGGTGCTCAGGGGTTACTCCTGGCTGTCTGCTCAGAAATAGCTCCTGGCAGGCACGAGGGACCATATGGGACACCGGGATTCAAACCAACCACCTTTGGTCCTGGATTGGCTGCTTGCAAGGCAAACGCCGCTGTGCCATCTCTCTAGGTCTATTTTAACTTTTTATTTTGAAATTATTTTGGTTTTACAGAGACCTGCAAACAAAACAATACTGAGTTCCCTTATTTGCTTCTTGTTTTGTTCCCCTAATATTAACAAGGTACACAACCATAACATAGTTATCACTACTAAACGATTAACCTAAGTTCAATTTTATTAATTCAATTACAAACTTTAATAGTCTCCAAACAGTTGTTGTTGTTTTTTTGTTTTGTTTTGTTTTTTTACTATTTTTCTTTTATTGTTCCAGGAACTCAAATACTTTACCACATTGTAGTAAGTAACAGATTAGAAACAGATTTCTTTTCTCCAACACAAGCCAGTTTCTGCTGCAGACTGCAGCGTCTCTATGCAGTTTCTTCTTAGTGGATTCATTAAACCTTTCCACGGGAGAGAGTGGGACACGGAGCAGACAGAAGAAATGGAAATATTATTGTAGAAAAATGAAATACCACACGCGAAGTATGGGGACTCACATCTATAGAGGTGAGGACAAATGTATTGATTCAGCTGAGACTTATAAAGTAACTCTGGAATGCAGAGTAATTTTCTTGGGGGATAGGATCTGGTTGGAGGAGCACAATGGAAGAAGCTAGCTAAAATCTACAAGTTAAGAAGCAGATGCTGAATATGAAGGAGTTTGTTGTGGGTAGATTTCTGTTTTGGGTAATGAAGAGGGAGCTAGAGAAGTGGGAAATTCCTCAAGTACACAGACTAGTGATTATCAGGGAAGAGAGAAAAATGCTTTAGAGTTTTTGGGAAAAACTGAAAATTGCTTTTATCCTGAGCTGAGTTTTGGGAAAAACAATAGGCTTGGCGCCGGGGTGACGCTGATCAGAGAGACTGGTCAGTGAAGAAAGTTTTGGTGGTAGTTTTGATACTGTCTTGCTTTGTAGAAGGAGAAAATACTGAGGCCTGATTTCTCAAAAAATAAAGGGAGATATGGGGGGACAGGAAAGATAGTACATGGGAATGGTATTTGCTTGCACACATTTGACCAAGTTTGATCCCTGACATCCCCCATAGTTTTCTGCACCTGCTGGTAAAAATGTGAGTGCAGAGCCAAGAATAACACCTGAGTGCTGCAGGCTTTGGTCAACAGCAAAAACAAAACAAAGTAGAATATGACTCAACTTTAAGAAAAATGATACCCTATAGTTAGTTGCTACATGAATGAAACCCTTGTCATTATTTTTATGGTATAAGCTTGATTTGAAGATTGATAAGTAAAAGCTGTTCTTTCTTTAAAATAAATTAGTATTTAAAATTCTATTAATTTGTGAAAATATGAGTCAGATAAGCAAAATGAATATAGAATTTAAATAATATGCTGGACATACCATTTCAGGGGAGTCCTGCTTAGAAAATCTCTGGCAAAGAATCTTGATTGTTGGTAAGTGTAGAGGAACTTTCAGACTTCAGCATTGTCTCTCTTCTTCTACCCCCTAATTAGTGAACTCAATACTATAGCTGAATTCTCCAGGTCTAGAATTACTGGCCACTGTTCATTCCGTAACTGCTTCTTTTTATTCTACATATTAGAGAGACTCATTTAATATTTGTTCTTTTCTATTTGATTCTTTGATCAGCATGATATCCTCTAAATCCATGTGTTGATAAGACTTCATAAGTAGTAAGGAATAAACTCATTATAATGTAAAAAGATGCAAATATCCACCAATAACCCAGTCATTTCATATTTTCACGTCATTGATTGGCAAAGATTCGCACTTCTAAGTTCAAGGCAGCATTATTCATAATATCTAGAATCAACCTAAAGTCCCCACGAACAGATGAGTGGTTATAGATATAAGTACAGAGTAGAATATGAGGAGGCCTTTATATTCTATTCATTAGATGTGAGTAATTAATTCTGTCCACAGACTTTGGGAAGAGTGATGATTTCTACGTCCACTATGGAGTAACAAGGAACATTATTATTTGGAATTCTTCTGAAGTATTCATTGCTTTGACAATTGTGTATTTATGAATTTATACCAGTGTAGATATATAAATGTTTTGTCTTTTAGACTGTATTGTAATGATTATTCTAATGCTTCTGCTGTTGATAATGATGATAATCATGATTATGATGATGATGATGATTTTGTTTGATTGTTCCAGCTTTGAGCATTGCAATTCTTTGGGGTTGGTTACAGCATAATTTTTACTACCATGCTTAAAGCTCTTCTTTGACATCTATTACTATCACCACTGACCACACTAGAGATACTCCAGATTTGTCTCATCCTTCTTCTCTGTCCCAGTCCTAAAGTTAGTCACTTCTCCAAGTGCGTGGATTCCTTTTATTGGAGATTGATATTAGAAACTTGGATATAATAAACTGAATCTGAGAATTGAATTGTCTAGTTCTCACTCTGGTGAGATACTGTCATATGTACATACACCTAAAACAACTATGAAAATAAAAGCACAAATTGGTTATAATATTTATTAAGAAACATATGTTACATCCTATACCAGAAAACTATAGTTTTTTCTTTCTAAAAGAGGGATTAGGTGGAGGTCAAGATCTTCTATGTTGCAGGAATCCTTTGGCAAAGTTTGTCCAGTGAAGAAGAATTAGCCAGGTGAGAGGGCTAAAAGAGAACATTTCAGTCAGAAGGGGCAATAAATAATGGAGCACTGAGTAAGAAGCAATGAATGGAAATTATGGGAAGAGGTTCACTACTTGCTATTATAGCAAGATCATAGAGATTATTATAGCAATAGAGATTCCAGGAGAATATATAATCTGCTTATTATAGTCAATAAGCAGAGTGAGATCAAGTAGGGTCTAGAAGACCTTGATGGCAAGCAATTTCAGATTTTGTCAAACATGCCATGAGTTACAACTGAAGGGTGTTTAATAGGACAGGAAGGTGAATACTATCACACATAGAAATGGAAGGCTTGGGGCTAGCGAGGTAAGAGGTAAGCGCTAGCCAAGGAAGGACCGTGATTGTGTTTCGATCCCCTGGCGTCCCATATGATCCCCCTAAGCCAGGGGCAATTTCTGAGTGCTTAGCCAGGAGTAACCCCTGAGCATCAAATGGGTGTGGCCCGAAAAAAAAGAAAGAAAGAAATGGAAGGCTTTGTGAATTAAAAGAATACCTACACAGTTTCCACAACAGTCCTGACCAATTCTTTCCTATGTAGCCTTCCATCCCAGACAAGTTTTATACTTGACTATATCCCTCTGGCCCACAATGGAGTCTTACCTTTGGAATCTAGGTATTTCACCAAGGCCATATCTGTAAAATGCACTTCTGTGAGCAATATGTATATATTTGTTCTATGAAGCCAGTTCTTATTTACATTATTTGTTATTCCACTCAAGTGGATAGAGTTATACTTAATGCCTCAAAGAACTCCAGGCTCTACTCAGTATTGAGATTAATGGTTACCTCATCTCCTCAGTTGCTAAGAAGCTCTTGACTGTGTTTTATAAACAGTCGATAGTACTTTCCTAAGATGTGAATTATGATCAGAGATTTCTCTTCTTAACTGGTTGGTTGCATTTAGTGAATGCCAGTATTGATTATAATTCATTTTATTGGCAACAAATTAAAGATATACTTAAAGTTAACATGCTCTTTTAATTTTTTTTGCTCTTTTAATTTTAAAAGATATAAGAATATGCAAGAAGGTCATCTTATCACTCAGTGCAGGAATTTTCTTGCCAGCCCCATTATCAGCCTGAATCTGAGGATACTAGTAACAAGAAACTCCTGGGGCTGTTCTGTTTCTCTGAACAATTCTAATGACTACAGAATTATTAGATGTTTATTGATTGTTAGGCAAGTGAATTCACAATGCTCTGTTGTTTTGTTAAATAATGAGGCAATGGTTGCTTAAAATGTTTATAGTATCTCACATAAAATCTGGTTTTCTAAGTATAACCACTAGGAAAATAACTTTTTATTAAAAGCTTACATTTTTTCAGTACATGAATCATATATAACTATCAAAATGAAAGTAGGAGGTTCTGTAGCATCTGTAGAGTAGTAGTACTATTTGAAAATAATAAAAAGAAATAATTATCCCCAGAGGAATAGTATTACAACTGTCGCTTAATTACCATTTATTTTTTCTTTCTTCTCATGATAATTATTCACTCCTTCAGGATAAGAGATGCTGACAGTTTACTAACAATGTGGTTGTTTTGTTCCACACACAAAACAACCTTGTTCCACTTGGTTGTTTTGTTCACTGATTTTGGACCTAAAACAAAGTATTTAATTGTGTTCTAGTTCTAAACTCATTTTTAATGATGCTTCAGTTTAGTTTAATGAGTCTCTAATTTAAAAAAAAATGAAACTAGCTCCAGTTTGCTATTTTATAAATATATTGAGACTATTAAAAAATAGGATAGAAAGGCCACCCACCCACCCACAGAATAGGAGAAACTATTCACCCAATACCCATCAGGTAAGGGGCTAACATCTAAGATACATAAGGTTCTGAGAGAACTTAACAAGAAAAAAAAAGTTAACCCCATCAAAAAAAAAAAAGGGGGGGGAGAATAACTGAACAGACACTTCCTCAAAGAAACACAAATGGTCAAATGGGCATATGAAAAAAATCGGCATATGAACATAATGCTCCACATCACTAATCATCAGGGAGATGCAAATCAAAACAACAATGAGGTACCATCTCACACCACAGAGACTGGAACACATCACAAAGAAAAATAGCAATCAGTGCTGTAGGGGATATGGAGAGAATAGACCTCTCATTCACTGCTAGTAGGAATACCATCTAATCCAGCCTTTATGGAAACCAATATGGAGGTTCCTCAAGAAATTGGAAACTGAGCTCCCATATGATCCAGCAATACCACTCCTATGGATATACCCTAGGAATACAAAAATTGCCCTCTGCATGCCTATGTTCATTGCAGCTCTATTTACAATAGAACCTGAAAACAACCCAGGTTCCTGACAACAGGTAAGTGGCTAAAGAAACTGGTACATACACACAATGGAATTCTGTGCAGTTGTCAGAAAAAAATGAAGGAAAAAATGAAATTTTCCTACACATGGATGTACATGGAATCTATTATGCTGAGTGAAATGAGTTAGAGGGAGAGAGGCTGACACAGAATAGTCTTACTCATCTGTGGGATTTAAGAAAAATGAAAGACAGTATGGTAATAATACCCAGAGACAATAGAGGTGAGGTTTGGAAGAACCAGTTCATGATAGGAGGCTTACCACAAAGAATGGTGAGTACAGTTAGAGAAATAACTACACAAACACCTATCGTGACAATGATAGTGAGTGAGAGAAATAGAATGCCTATCTCAAAGACATGCAGGGATGAGGAAGGAGGGAGATAGAGATCACTGATGGTGGGAAGGGTGCACTGGTGAAGGGGGAGTATACACTTTATGAGTAAAACCCAACTGCATATAAATCCTAACTACATGATTTGTAACCATGGTGCCTAAATAAATACATTTAAAATATATATCTATTGAGAGTATTAAGTTAAGGAATTCTTAGTCTTCACACTATTCATGCACATATGTTTGAAAATCAAATGACAATTGCACTGGCACTTAAAGATCAGTGCTTGGGCTTAAACAGCAACTGAAACTTAAAAAATTTATTCGTTAAAATTAAAAAAAATTAAAAGAGCATGAGTGTGAACTTAAAAATTTATTCTTCCTCCAGATTGTTCTTTTTTTTATTAAAAAATTTAAGTTAGTCGGAGTCTGCAACACCCGGGCATGGGGCCTGGGGTGGCTCCAATGTCAAAGGCTTTCTCCCTTGCTTGGGCAGGCCGGGAGCCTTGGTAGGCCCCCAGCTGCACCCTCTCCTGCCCCCCGGCCTCCAGGGCCTCCTGGGGTGGCGACCCAGGCGGCCAGAATAGGTGGGTGTCGGGTGGCCCTGATGGGAGGGGAACCCCACGTATTTCCCGCCCTTGCCGCTGTGCAAGGTGGAAGGGCTAGGGAGGAGTTTGGGTGGATCCTGGCTGCTGATTCTCCACGGAAACGTGGTTGGATCGTGAGTCTGCAACTCCCGGGCATGGGGCCTGGGGTGGCTCCAATGTTGAAGGCTTTCTCCCTGCTTGGGCAGGCCAGGAGCCTTGGTAGGCCCCCAGTTGCACCCTCTCCTGCCCCCCGGCCTCCTGGGCCTCCTGGGGTGGCGACCCAGGTGGCCAGAATAGGTGGGTGTCGGGTGACCCTGATGGGAGGGGAACCCCAAGTTTTTCCCGCCCTTGCCGCTGTGCAAGGTGGGAGGGCTAGGGAGGAGTTTGGGTGGATCCTGGCTGCTGATTCTCCACGGAAACGTGGTTGGATCGTGAGTCTGCAACTCCCGGGCATGGGGCCTGGGGTGGCCCCAATGTCGAAGGCTTTCTCCCTTGCTTGGGCAGGCCGGGAGCCTTGGTAGACCCCCAGCTGCACCCTCTCCTGACCCCCAGCCTCCAAATGAGTCCAAAATTGAGGGTGTTGTTAGGTGCTCATTTTTTCTAAGTCAATCTCTTGCATTACCTTACTAGTCTACATATTCAAAACTGCGTGGGGGCGATAGCACCACCTATGTTTATAATACATCCCATCTTTAAGTTATATTTTGTGTATGTAGGATGTCTATCTGGTATTCTGCCCTTTCGCACACTCCTGTAAAAGCTGATTCCAATTTTCAACTCTATCACCCCCATCTTCAGTACCCCTCATTTCCTTTTCAACTAGTGTTCTCTACATTCCTAATCACACACTGTGTTTCACTGGATTTAACAAACCCCAACTTTATCAAAAGACATAAAATGTACACATATGGCTTAGAATATTTTATTTCTATTTTCTTTGACAGCTAAATCTTACTAAATATTCTCATAAATAGTGAAGATTTTCCCCACTTTTTATCTTTTCTTCTCTTTGTGATCTTTTCAATAAGAAATATTCGGTGGAAGAGTCCCTCAGTTTAATTCCTATGTTTAAGCACGTCATGGGGAGTTTTATACATGTTTCTGCATCCCCCTTATGGCCTAGAAAACCATGTGGCATTGTTTCTTGTTTGCATAGGCACATTAAAATGGGAAATACCTACACTCAAATAAA
>PVKC010038325.1:0-12786 GCA_004027635.1 Crocidura indochinensis
TTTTTTTTTTTTTTGGTTTTTTTTGGGTCACACCCGGCAGTGCTCAGGGGTTACTCCTGTCTCCATGCTCAGAAATTGCTCCTGGCAGGCACGGGGGACCATATGGGGCACCGGGATTCGAACCAATGAACTTTTGCATGAAAGGCAAACGCCTTACCTCCATGCTATCTCCCAGGCCCCCCCCACTGTTTTATTCTTATAATAGCATACATATTTCCTTTCTCCTGAGTTTTGTACTGCTATATAAAAATCACTATTGTTTTTTAACTCAGTCAACTTTTATTTATATTTTGTATGTATATTTCAATATAAAAACTAATTACTTACAATTGAAATTATAATGTCAATAACTCAGTATTTAAAATTTTAAAATACTTTACAATTATTTTTTCCATCTTCCCTTCATTGTTGTTACAATAATTGGGGGTGCGGCACACAGATACCTGAATAAGGTAGCTGGGCTTTCTAATTAGTCTGCAATGCTTCAACACTTGGTTGTATTATCACTGCAGTTGCACCTCTGGGGTCCACTGGGTGGTGGCACTTTATAGATATCATTCAACTTCTTTTCCTTGTTTCTGATAAGAAAATATTTTTTTCTAAGTTACTCTAGTATGTAACCTTTCTTTGGCTCTAGTTTCTTTTAAGATGTTCTCTATCATTTGTTTTGAGTGATTTGACTATGTTATATCCTAATATAGTTTTCTTCATATTTATTTTGGAGGAAAATAAAATGAGATTCTTACATCTACATATTAGTTTTCCTCAATTTTGGAACATTTTGGTCACCACTATCTTCAACTTTCCTGTTTTCTTCTTTTGCCATTCTACTTACAGGATCTATCCAAGATTCTATAAGTTATCCTGTGTCTCTCTGATGCTCTGCTCACTTTTTAAGGTTCTTATTTCTTTTTTTGTTTTTTTGTTTTTGTTTTTGGGCCACACCCGGTGAAGCTCAGGGGTTACTCCTGGCTATTCGCTCAGAAGTCGCTCCTGACAGGCACGGGGGACCATATGGGGAACCGGGGGATCGAATCACAGTCTGTCCTAGGTTAGTACAAGGTAAGACAGGCACCTTACCTCCAGCGCCACCGCCCGGCCCCCAAGTTCTTATTTCTGTCTGTGTTTCATCTGATAGGTTTTTTTTTATTATTATATCTTAAATTTACTCATCTTTTGCCATAAAATCTATTCATGTGTTTTTTTTTAATCAGGAAGTTCAATATCAGTGAGTATTTTTATACCACTCATATCTCTCCTTCTAAACATAAAGAATACTGCAATTGTTTTCATTTGTTACTCTAAAATTTGTACAGGTTCTCAGTCTATTAAATACAGTCTGTTAAATATCTGCTCATAATTTTTTGGGGGGGTCACACCCCGCAGTGCTTAGGGGCTATTCCTGGCTCTACACTCAGAAATTGCTCCTAGCAGGCTCGGGAGTGCCTGCTCGGGGATGCAGGCATCTGAATGCAATGCAAATGCCTTACCTCCATGCTATCTCTCCAGCCCACCTGTTCATATTGATATGTTCCTGCCTCTTGTGTGTGGTGATATTTGACTGGATGCTAGGCACATAACTCTTACTTATCTGGTGCTGAATGTTTTTATATCCCCTTTTCATGAAAAAATATTTTTTATCTATTTAAAGTCCCATGATTTACAAGGATATTGATAGTTAAGTTTCAGGCATAGAATATTTCAACATTAATCAATGTCAACATTCCTCTACCAGTGCTCCCATACTTCATCCCCACCCTACCCCCAGTTATTGAGTTTTTTACTGCTAAATTGTTTATTTTTTATACTGTTATTGAAATTCTTATTTCCTAAGCTGAGCATCTTACAACTTTATTTTTATTTACATTTTTTATTAAAACACACTTATCAGGTTGATTTTTTGTTTTGTTTTGTTTTGTTTTGCTTTGGGATCACACCTGGCAGTGCTCAGGGGTTACTCCTGGCTCTATGCTCAGAAATTGTTCCTGGCAGGCTCAGGGGTTCATATGGGATGCCGGGATTCAAACCAAGGACCTTCTGCATGAAAGGCAAACTCCCTACCTCCATGCTATCTCTTCGGCCCGATTATTAATAATTATATCAGATATTAAATGTTCCAACACCAATTCCACTACCAGTGTGATCTTCCCTTCACCAACACCCCAATTTCCTACCACCACCATACCCTGCCCCCTTCCATGCACAAATTAATTCTATGTTGCTTTTTTACAATACAAACACAAATAGAATTATTAAAAATTAGATCAACAAGGGTCAATTTAAAATAATTGCTATATCTTTCCGTGATATTACTAGAGTCAATGTCTAAGAATTTAGACATTGTTAGTTGAGCCTTCTGTGTTACTGGTTTAGGCTTGTTGAGATTGGTTATTTCTATGGAACTTTCCCATCAGATTTCCTGTGATATTACTGGGCTGACACAACCATAAAATTTTGAAGTATCATATGGCTGCTTGTGAAACAAATGTAGTGGCTTGACAGTTTGAAAAGGTTAAGTTGTAGCACTGAGTGGTTTTTATAGAAGGGCGTAAGATATGGTGGTGGGCTGCTGTAGTTCATGTAGAAAGGGGGAATCTGTCCCTACCCATTCTGAGAATGTCTCAGAGGTAACATCAGCTCAGACTGGACTATTTGGGTAGAGTTGGCAAATGCTGCTTTCTTTTGGAGCTTTGTAGAGGAACTAGGCTATTTTCTGCCAGGAAGATGGCAGGTGTGGGCTGAGGCTGTCAGGGTTTCCAGTGGCAAGAATGGGGAGGTGGAATGTTGGTAGCACATTTCCTTCTTAAACTCCATTTAAAAATGTAGTGAAATTTCTTGGAAATAGTTTCATCATTTTGAGTCATGCTTTTATTTTATTGTTTGTTAGACTAGCTGGGAGCAAAATAATTATATGATTAAATTATTGGCCAGTACTAGGAGAATCATCCTGCGTATTCCACACAATGCTACATAAATTTATGTTCTTAATCTAGTTGTTGTAATGAATAAACTGGGACTATTCCCAGTACAAAATGAAAAATATGCTCTCTTGCTTTTAATTCTTCAGATGGTTTTCTCCATGACTCTGATTTATTTCTTGACATGAATTTAACAACAGTACTTTGATAAATAGTTGGATGGAACTTTCTGGAGATCTCTATGGGATTGCTTTTTTTGTGCAGCCTTGGGCTTTCGAGTACACTGTCCTGTATTTTAGTAAGCTCTAGCCAGTATGATTTTCCATGATTTTCAACACCATTTCTTCAAAGTGGAGAATCTTCTGAATTTAACCTGGGTTTTTCTTCATTGGGCTCTAGTATATAGTCTTTCTTAAGGTAATAAACTATAATATCATATGGGCACAATCTCATCTCTGAGAGGTTACCGTGCTTATCTTCAATAATATAAAGTATAACATGTTATCTTTCTTTTGTATTATATCTTGCTTTAGTGTTTCAAATTCTCAAGTTTGTATTTTTTTCATCAAGAGCAGAGATATGATCCAACTTAAAAATGAATACTAATAATTTGAAGAAATAACCTTTGAATAGTGGAAGAGAAAAATTATAGATAACATCCATGTTTATCCTGTTTGAATATACATTTAAGTAATCTTATGGTGTACTGATAATCGATATCATCTGTGAATAATGAGTGGTAAGTAATTCTATGTGTGAAGCTACCTTTGATAAGATCCTCAATACAAGTGAATTTAGTACTAGAAAAAATAAGTTTTTAGAAAGGGATACAGAGAAGCAAGTACTATTCTACTGTTAGCAACTATTTCAGAACTTTAACTTTTTAATATCTGTCTAAATTAAGAATTACAAGAACTACAGAGCCAATAGTGATTTTTTTTCAGTAACACAGAAAAGGGTCAAAGAGGTGAAGCTAAAGGAAAAGGTGTTACTTGAGATAAAATTAGGGAGAACACCAGTTGTCAAAACTCAGAATAGGAGCCGGAGCGATAGAACAGCGGGTAGGGCGCTTGCCTTGCATACACTCAACCTGAGTTCGGTCAATGGCATCCCACATGGCCCCCTGAGCATGCCAGGAAGGCGTCCTGAGCAAAGCTAGGAACAGCTCCTGAGCATCGCCGAGTGTGGTTAAAAAAAAAAAAAGACCAAAACTCAAGAGTAATCAAATCTTACACCTTAAGTTCCATTCTTTCCTATAAATTTATTCTGAGGTCTTCAAGTGAGGACAAGGATCTCATGCTTTGCTTGTCAAAGGACCAGAAAAATATGTCTTGCCTCCCACCTCTTAATGATGTTGGGCATAATTTACCTGTTTGAAGCAATGCACAGGAGCTGGGACTGAACATGTTTCTTTTAGGTATTTGTCCCAGGTAAAATGACCTGTAAAGAAAATAGAAATCTCTATCATTGTTAACTTCTTACAAATACTTCAGAGTGTGATCTACATGAAATATTAAGCCACTAAGCTATTTTTATACTGAGTTGAGAAAAAAACTTATTTTCCTCTGAGTGTACAAGGTAAAGAATCTAAGTGTCATAAGAGAATCAATGTAGAGCTGGATCTTAAAATCATGGTCTAAGCTTGTGTTAGTTCCTACAGTAGCAAAATACCACAGCAACACATATTAGAGTCTCAAAGAAATACCCAGGCAGCTCTTGGAAAATGGAAGAGGTTGTAAGTGGCTGAGGATATTTCTTCTAAACAACCTGACTCCTAGGGAAGGGGTCCCTTATCATCACAGGCAGTATCTCTTAACATCGAGCCTGATGAGTTCCCACTGACCCTGTATCAGCTAACAAAGAAGTAATCTAGAACTATAAAATAAGGGCAAGGAACACCAACATAGTGAGATTATACTTGAATTCTTACTCCACAATTCTCTTCTTGCTCGCCTCTTCCTACTATACTTTAATTCCTGATATAGTTTCATTATTCAGATGTTAAAAAAAAAAGGAACTGTATTTTGGACAAAAAAAAAAAAACAGAACCAAGGTAGTATAGATGATGATAACCATTAAGAATAAGTTGGGGGGCCGGAGAGATAGCACAGCGGTAGGGCATTTGCTTGCATGCAGTCAAACCGGAAGGGACCCAGTTCAATTCTCGGCATCCCATATGGTCTCCTGAGCCTGTCAAGAGCAATTTCTGAGCTATTTCCTGAGCATGCCAGGGGTAACCCCTGAGTGCCACCAGGTGTGGTCCAAAAGCCAATCAATCAGATAAATAAATAATAATCAACAAATAAATAAAGTTTAAAAAAAAGAAAACAAAGAAGTTGGGCATCTATAAAACCCATTAGTCTCTTGAAGTTTCCATAGAATATCTTTTTTTTTTTTTTTTTTGGTTTTTGGGTCACACCCGGCAGTGGTCAGGGGTTACTCCTGGCTCCATGCTCAGAAATTGCTCCTGGCAGGCACGGGGGACCATATTGGGCACCGGGATTCGTACCGATGACCTTTTTGCATGAAAGGCAAACGCCTTACCTCCATGCTATCTCCATAGAATATCTTAGTTGTAAGAACACTCTGCTGAGTAGTAAAGCGGCCTATGCTGAGATGAAAGGGGAAAAAGTGAACTCCAAATTCAAATATTTTAAGAGAAAAAAATAATAATCTTAACAGACCACAAAAAGATAACTATGTTTTTTTTCCTTTTTTTCCTTTTTTTGGGGGGCCACACCCGGTAATGCTCAGGGGTTACTCCTGGCTATGCGCTCAGAAGCCGCTTCTGGCTTGGGGGACCATATGGGATGCCGGAGGATCGAACCACAGTCCGTCCTAGGCTAGCGCTGGCAAGGCAGACACTTTACCTCTAGCGCCACTACACTGGCCCCACTATGTTTTTTTCTTAAAGGTTAAAACGATGATCAATTTTCCTCTAATACTTAGCTAGAGGTAACCCCAACATGAAACAGGGAAAGTTCCAGAGACTCTCACAAGATAAAACTATGGCAAACTGGCATTTCTGGAAGTTTCCTTTGCAGTAGAGCATCTCAGAGTCCTGTTAGGCCATGTAAATAACATTAGATGCTGAGAAAAATGAGTCACTGTATAATGAAATTTAAAGGACCCCAAAGAAGACTCCAAGGACTTTATGTTCTATTGATTTTATAGTTTGTTTTCAAACAAGTTTTCCTACCACCCTTAACCAAGTCAAATAGATTGGTGATGGGGCCAGGCGGTGGCGCTGGAGCTAAGGTGCCTGCGCTAACCTAGGACAGACCGCGGTTCGATCCCCCGGTTCCCCATATGGTCCCCCGTGCCTGCCAGGAGCGACTTCTGAGCTAATAGCCAGGAGTAACCCCTGAGCGTCATCGGGTGTGACCCAAAAACCAAAAAAAAAAAAAAAATAGATTGGTGAGGAACCATAGTATTAAGTCAATTCATATATTGACCAAAATTAATCATCTTGAATTAGGAGTCCGTGGGAAAAATAAAATAATCAAAATTTAATCAAGTCAAAATTTTATTTTTCCCAACATTGACTGTACTATAAAGAAGTAGTCATTAAAACATCATGGTAGTGGAAAAAAGACCCTCAGATCAATGAAATAGACTTGAATATTCTGAGACAGACTTACAGGAATACAATCAACTAATATTTAATAAAATATAGAATATATAAATATATAAAATATAAAATATATTTAACAAAGTATAAAATACTAAAATTTAATAAAAGGGCAATACAAAGTGGAGCAAAGAAAGCCTTTGCAACGAATGGTGTTGAGAAAAGTGGTCAGAAACTAAGGGCTTAATATCTAAGATATACAAGGCACTTGTAGAACTTAGGAAACAACAACAACAACAGCAACAAAAACCAGAACAAACATCTAGAAATGGGGAGAAGAAATGAACAGACATTTTATTAAAGAAGAAATACAGAGGACCAAAAGGCACATGAAAAAAATGCTCCACATCACTAATCATGCAACTCAAAATATGTTATCTCACACTACAGAAGCTGGCACACATTTCAAAGAATAAGAATAGCCAATGCTGGCATGGATGTGGAAAGAAAGGTACTCTCATTCATTCACTGCTGGTGGGAAAGCTGACTAATCCAGCCTTTTGGAAAAACAATATGGATATTCCTCAAAAAACTAGAAATTGAGCTCCCATATTATCCAGCAATACCATTCTTAAGTATACAGCCTAGAAATATAAAAATACAAAAAATCCTCTGCACTCCTATATTCATCCAGCACTATTTACAATAGCCAGAATCTGGAATCAACTCAAAGTACCCAAGAACAGGCGAGTGACTAAACTGTGATACATCTTCAAAAAAGAATACTATGCAGCAGCTAGAAAAAATGAAGTAATAAAATGTGCTTATACATGGATGGATGCTTATACATGGAGAGTATTATGCTGAGCGAAATGAGTCAGTGGGAGAGGGATTGACATAGAATAATATCACTCATTTATAGGATATAAAAATAAAAGATGAGTGGCTATAATATCCAGAGAAAAGAGAAAGGAGGGCCAGAAGGATCAGTCCATGGTAGGAAGCTTGCCACAAATAGTGGAGCAGTATAGTTCAGTAGGGTAGAGAAAGGGCCTCTCTGACAATGATATTCGAAGTAGTCATTCTAGACAATCACTTTGTGTTGAACAGAGATAAAGTGGTATGAACGGTATCCCTTCATTAACAATAGTGCAGACCACAGGATCTAAAAGGAAAAAAAAGGAAGAGAGAAGAATAAAATGCCTGTCCCAGAGGCAGGCAATGGGAGAGGAAGGGAGAAAAACATCGGTGATAGGAATGTTCATGTATGAAGGGTGATGTACACTGTAAGACTGAAACTCATCATAAATAACTTTGTAATCACAGTGTTTAAATACAAAAAAATATTATTTATTTAGAAATTAAATAAGAATACGTGTTGTAGGGCAGAGTAAGATACTTGCCTTGCACATGCCAATCCCCAGTTTGACCACTGACATCACATGTGATTCCCCAAACACTACCAGGAGCGATGCCTGAGCAAAAAGCTAGGAGTAAGCCCCCTGAACACTGTCAGGTGTGGCCCAACACTCCCACTCTCCAAATAATATGTGTTGCAAAGGATACGGGGGAAAGGATCTCTCTCTCTTTTTTTTTTTTTTTTGTTTTTAGGTCACACCCAGCAGTGCTCAGGGGTTACTCCTGGCTCCATGCTCAGAAATTGCTCCTGGCAGGCATGGGGGACCATATGGGGCACCGGGATTTGAACCGATGACCTTTTGCATGAAAGGCAAATGCCTTACCTCCATGCTATCTCCCGGGCCCCGGAAAGGATCTCTTATATACTGTTAGTGGGCAATATAAAGTTAGAGGAGCTATAATGGAAAGCAATTTAAGATATTCCTTAAATACTTAAACTTAGAAGAAAGCTATTCTATATGATCCAGTTCTCCAACTTATGGGCATTTACCCCAAAGTACAAGCAAAAATTGTAGAGACACATGCACTTTTCCCATGATTACTGAAGTTTGTTTAGTCAAGAACTGGAAAATATCCTAGTTTTCCTTAATTAATGAACATATAAAAAAAGATGTAGCATATATGCAATTAAAATATTACTCAGGCATTAATATACATATGTTACAGTCATTTTCAGTAATTATGAACTCAGATGATACTACAGTTTAAAGTAATCAATGAAACACAAATACCTATTGTCACTAGGTGGTATATTTAGAGAAAACCAGTAAAGAGCTAAATGAAACAAGATTAAACTTCTAGATTATAGTAACCAACAATAGGTACTAGAAGTAAAAGGGAAAAATAGGGTGGGAAAATAAGAATACAAATAATGGAATTGTGAAAGCTAAAACTGGACTTTTACTGGTGAACTTGAAGTCATAGCGTAAAGCGACTTAGCCTAAAGTCACTTTCATTCTCACATTCATTCACATCTGAAACTTATCTTATTGGGTAATGGAATACTAATTCAAAACTGGGTAACATATTTCCATAAAGTACCCATGCAAATTATCAGAGTTCATTGAACTTCATTGCTCCCAACTGAAAGCCAAGAGAATTATAAAGAAAAAAGTTTGATATATTTATACGGGATATTAAAATCAGTGAGAAATAAACTTATTGACATAGACATTAAGAATTAAATCACTATATTGAATAATCATCACAGTGCATGCTATATGTGTTATGTAAGGAATTCTAGACAAAATTAAATAACTCCAAGCTATATAGAGAAGATAAGACATTTTTTCTTTTCTTTTTTTCTTTCTTTTTTTTTTTTGGTTTTTGGGTCACACCCGGCAGCGCTCAGGGGTTACTCCTGGCTCCATGCTCAGAAATTGCTCCTGGCAGGCACGGGGGACCATATGGGGCACCGGGATTCGAACCGATGACCTTTTGCATGAAAGGCAAACGCCTTACCTCCATGCTATCTGCCGGGCCCCAGATAAGACATTTTTATCTGGGACTGAGCATGGAACAAATGTTGAATATAAAGGCCGCAAGAGAGAAATCTGTGGTATGCTGAACTGTTTTGTATCATTTACAGAGCTATATTGTTCATAAATATTATCAAGTTATAAACTTAACTGCTTATAAGCTTTAGCTTATTCAGATGGTAAAAAATACACCTTTGTAGCAAAAACAATAAAACATATAGGCTTTCTGCTGAATCTTGGCAGTTTTGATGTAGTCACAATAAAAAGGAAGAGATAGGACATGGTAGGGCTGAAAAGAGTCTGATGAATGGGTAAGGTTCTTGTCTCAAATGCAACCAACATGAGTTTTGTCCCTGGAATTCCATTTAGTTCTCTTCCCAAACCCAATCAGGGGTGATCCTTGGGAGAGGAGCCAGAAGCCTTGAGCACCATTATGTGTGACCCCCCAAAACAAACAATAATAATACGACGCAGATGCTAGGAAACAAACCTACAAAAAACTTAAGATAATCTGGAACAATTTTAAGTATGATTATTAAATTAGGTAACTGAAAATTATATGATTTTTAAGCACATTTGGAAGTGCTTAGGGGCTACTCCTGGCTCTGTGCTCAGGGGTCACATCTGGTAGCGCTAAGTTGCTAGCATTCCAGATAAGCATTTTAATCTCTGTACTATATGTCACTGGCCCCTGGGAACAAAAGTTAAAGAGCTCATTAGAACAAAATTTGCTCCCATTAGACACAGTCCTTCAGTAAAGGAATGAATATATTTTTCACAAATTACTATTTCATTCTAATGATGGAACATGTACTAAACCATGGTGTTAACTAAACTATAACTTAATGAACTCTAGCATGTGAAATAGTCTGAAAAAACTTTCTGTGATGAGAGAATGAGAGATATATATTTGAATGGGTGCTATCCATCACTGCCATCCTAGGATCTACTTTCTGGTAAATGAGACACAATTTAACAAGTAAAAATACAGACATAAAATAAATAGGCAATAGATTATAAGTGCCTGGAGGAAATAAAATAATGTGGCTAAACTGAGACAGTGTAGAGATTGGACCATTATCACAGGGTAATTGGAGATACAGGTAGATGCCCTGTAAAACAAGCATTTGAGTTGAGCCCTTAGAATGAGGGGGAAAAAAAAATCACAACTTTGTTTATATTACTGAGTAATGCTTATGAAAGTTGAAGTGACATCTAAACTCGAATGCCCACCACATGATAGTTACACTAATTAGGAAGTAAGATCTTTGCCTTGAAGAAATTGATCTTTTCATAAGTCTATTCCAGCACCAGGAACTCTGGTTTATATAATTCATGATGTCTATATATATATGTAAATATATGATCTATGATTCCCCTCTTCATGGAGCATACCCTCAACTCCATTTTTTTCAGCACTCTCAAATGACTATTATATTACAACATATTCAGCAATAGAAAAACCTAGTTACTATGAAAAAATGTCCAAAGCTAAGTTTATGAGGTATATAGTCATTTGTTTTCAAAGTACTGCTTAAGGCCTCTGAGAGCAGCAACAGCTTGACACAGATGATCTCAAGACACAACATCAAGCCAAGAAAGGAATTTTTTTTTTGGTTTTTGGTTTTTGGGGCACATCCAATGACACTCAGAGGTTACTCCTGGCTATGCTCTCAGAAATCGTTCCTGGCTTGGGGTACCATATGGGACGCCGGGGATCAAACCGCTAGGCTAGTGCAGGCAAGGGAGATGCCTTACTGTTTGCACCACCTCTCTGGACCCCAAGAAAGGAATTTATGAAACAAGTAACGGGAACTGATTTTTATTATTCATGTTAGGTTACCTGACACTGATAACCTGGTTTTGCTAAAAATACCCTGAATCGAGAAAGGAAACACAAACAAAAACTTGCTCAGACACAATCTCTCCATCTTGTCCCACTTGCCTTTCACCTAAAAACAGCCAAATGTTATAAGCTGTATTTTAGGAGGAAGTGCACAGAAAATGCACCATCATTCTGTTTATCCTCCTTCTTTTCCTGAAAACCAACACCCAAATTCAAAAAATAAAAAAGTTAGAAACTCTAAGTCCCTTCTTCCCCCTGTGTAAAGTATTCTAGAAACAAAGGGACAAAGATTTAGCATTGAACAAGCCTCGCCAGCATACCAGAGCTGAAATAAAAGCTTTCCCTTCTTGCAAATGCCAAAGTGAAAGTATTTGGCTTTCTGATGCACTGGTCCTTGTTCAAAATATCCTTTTAAATGTCATGAGAAAAACTTCTAGCTTAAAATAAAGAGTTCAAGGGTCAAACAAAAGTTCGGCTTCAGCATCAATGCAATGGCTTAATTACTATGTAATTATAATTTATGTATTTAAACCATCTAGTTTATAGATTTAAAAATACGGACAGTGGGCAAGGATCTAGTTCAGTGTGTGAAGTAAATAGTATGTGCCTCACATGCATGTGGGCTTAGATTCAATTCCTGGTACCATCAAATAAACAAAACATACATGGAAAAGCAATTAATTCTTAACTAAATTATTCATAGCTTAGTTGTGAGAGTTTTAACTGTGATACTGTAACAGTAATGTTTTTATGTACTTCCTTTTTAAAAAAATGTTTGGATTGGGGCTACACTGGGCAGTGCTCAGGGGTTACTGTTTGGCTCTGTACTCAGTAATCACTCCTGGCAGGCTTGAGAGACCATCTGGAATGCTGGAGATCAAATCTGGGTTGGCTGTGCACAAGGCTAAGTGCCCTACTATCATATTATTGCTCTGGCTTCAGTATTTCCTTTTTTAAAAAAAAAACAAAACTAAACAAAGGGTCTGTAGCAATAGACTAGTAGGTTGGGTACTTGCTTTGCACACAGGCAACCTGGGTTCAATCACAAACAACCTCTATGGTCCGTGAATATCACCAGGAATAATCCCTGAGCACAGGGCCAGAAGTAACTCTCAGCACTGTTGGGCATGCTCCCCAAAATACAACAAACAAAACAATAAAAAATAGCATAAAAAGATTTTAAAGTTTTATATTTTTATTTAATAGAAATAAAACATCTACGGGGGCGGGCGGTGGCGCTGGAGGTAAGGTGCCTGCCTTGCCTGCGCTAGCCTAGGACGAATCACAGTTCGATACCCCGGTTCCCATATGGTCCCCCAAGCCAGGAGCGACTTCTGAGCGCATAGCCAGGAGTAACCCCTGAGTGTCACTGAGTATGGCCCAAAAACCATCTAGACCAAGTTTAATATTTTTTTCTTTTATTGGCTTATGAGTAATTTGGACATAGAAGTTCAGGCAATAGAGAGAGAAGAAAAAAATACTTTAGAGCACCAGAGATCTTTGGAAGGTCCAGGAAAGTATTAAGAAATGAGAAAGATGGGGGCCGAGCGGTGG
>PVKC010038326.1:0-12779 GCA_004027635.1 Crocidura indochinensis
GCCTTTTTTTTTTTGGTTTTTGGGCCACACCCGGTGACGCTCAGGGGTTACTCCTGGCTGTTCGCTCAGAAGTTGCTCCTGGCAGGCACCGGGGACCATATGGGGAACCGGGGGATCGAACCGCAGTCCGTCCTAGATTAGCGCAGGCACCTTATCTCCAGCGCCACCACCTGCCCCCCTAAGCTTCCATTGCTTTTAAAATAAAAAGTCATTGAAGCTTAGAGTGCATGGCAGGCACGTGTCCCCGACCATGGTTCTATTGCCAACATCACCTGGGATGGCCCCATAGATCCGATCCCCTTAACGCTGCTGGGGTGGCACAGTGTCCCCCGAAGCACAGCAGTATCTGTGTAGTTTTATGTCTTTCATTTCCCTTGGCTCCTTGCACCAGGTAAAATTAGAATACAGGCAGTGGGGAAGTGTGTGTGTGGAAAATGGGAAACATTAGTGGCAGGAAATGTGCCCTGGCGAAGGGTCTTAGAAGCTCTATGACTGAAACTCAGTCATCAGTATCTTTGTCACTGTGTATCTCACTTTGAACTGTGTATTGAAACAGGGACTCAATTAAAGAATTTATTTAAAAATTAGAAGACAATTATAATTAAAAAATAAAATACAATATAGATCTAAGATCAGGGAACAAAAAGATACTAAGGCTGGCATTGTTGCTGACCAACTCTGCAGCCGGGTAGAGTGTTCGCTTCCAGGCATTCTAGGCAGGGTTGGCTCAGGGCTTTGATGGGGTTGAAAACTGTGCTTTAGAATTTGGAAGAGCCGTCTGTTCTTCTTGCAATAGTGCTGGAGAAACTGGGCTCAGAGTAGTCGTGTGGTCAGACCTCCTTCCCTGGGTTCTCAGTGGGTCTGCTGGGACAGCTCCCTGGCCCTTCATGCAGGATGTTAGTGTTCTTGGGCCCCAGGGAACTAAGGTCTGCCATGCTGTGATATGCCCTGCTGGGGTGTGCCCACCATTGACTGGAGGGTCCACTGTCTGCTCCTAGAGGAACTGACTCAAGGCCAGGGCCTGATGGGTGCTTACTCTTCCTTTTAGAGTCTCTTCTAAAACAAATGCCTTTGAATATAACTAGATTACTAGAGTTGCCTAAAAGTGTCTCTAGAGAACAGGCCATAGTGGGCGAGTCTGAGAGGCCCTGAGCCTGGGCTGGCCTCAAAGTGGCCCCTTTCTCTGTCTGCCCAGTGGCTTGCCTGGCTCCATCTGTCAGCCCTGGCATGGGACATACTCATAGCCGGGAACTTCCCAGGACAGTGATTGGGGAGCAACTGGGGGTGGGTGGGGGTCCTTTGTGATCAGAAAAGTCCATGATCCATGTGGTGGACTGAGGGATGAGGGACACCTGACTGGGTTTCAGACTCGGGTCTACATGGGGTGGGCATGGCTGTGGGGAACCAGGACCTGGTCTCTGGGCTATACCAAGGACTGAGGTTCCCCTGCACCCCCTGTGTATTGGAACTACGCAGCAGAAGGCAGAGGGCCCACTCACCATCCTGATGGCTTCCACGGGCTCTGTGCAGAGCTGAGTGAGAGCCAGCTGTGCCCACTGAGCCCACAGTATCACCTCAGCCTGGCCACCAGGCGAGGAGTTTCCCCGGGATTCAGTGCCAGCTGCCTCACACGCGGTGACAGCTGTGAGCTACCATCTGGTCCTAAAATCTCTGTGTGCGCTCACAAGACTGCTGGCCCCCAAACTCTGGACCGCCCCCGCAGGGCACTTGGGTTTCTCCCTTGAGCACCAACCCTCCACTCCCAGGGCAGCAAACACACCTACTCACTTTCACTGCTGAGAGATGGAGACAAGTTTCCTGTTAGTCATTTTTCTTTTATTTTCCCCTCTCAAGAGTTGGCACTTGGTGATGGTTGACCCTGTGGGTAACTTTGTAAAGTTCTTTCATTTGATGAAAACTTTTTTTTTTTGAATAGTAAATATTTTTCTTTCTTTTTTTTTCTTTTTCTGGCCAGACCACACTGCTCTTTTGGATGTTGAGGGCCGAGACCTTCATTTTCTTAGCATTTGTAAGTCAGGTTTTTGAGATTCCTGCTATTATAGTGCTCTCTTTTTTTTTTTTGTTTTGTTTTGTTTTGTTTTTGTTTTGGGGCCACACCCAGTGACAGTCAGGGGTTACTCCTGGCTATGCGCTCTGAAGTCGCATATGGGGGACCATATGGGGCCCGGGGGATCGAACCGCTGTCCGTTCCAAGGCTAGCGCGGTAAGGCAGGCACCTTACCTCTAGCGCCACCGCCCAGCCCCCTATTACAGTGCTCTTGATTGCATGTTTTTATGGTTCTGTCATCCCAGCACCCCAACACCAGCAGAGCCCAGCTCCCCCAAACCCCTTAAACGTTCCCTACCAGGTCAGTGCATCTCTGTAGACCACTTTAGTTTCAGTGACTTTCATCAGTTATTCTCTTACATTGTTTTGTTTTATTTCATGTTTGGGATAGCACCCTCTTTTATTCTGTCTTTGTGGTTGGTGGTAACACACAGGTGAATAGATCTTGTCTCTGGAACCCTACAAAATTGTTAAACCCATGATAAATTATAAAGATTATTTTTTAGGGAATATTATACATAGGTACTGCTTAAATGACTGCATTAATAAGTAAACAATCCTAATCAGTGTCTCCATGGGTGTTTAAAAAAAATAACCCACCTGATGGGATATCTAGTGTTTCATTTCAGTGAATATTATATACTAATGCATAATGAACCTCATGGATGTTATTCATTTTTGCAAGTGCATACAGCCCCTTAGCAGTAAAGGAGCAAACCTTTCTCCATCTAGTGTTGTGAAATGGAAGCCTCAAGTCCCGGTCTCAAGGGATTGGGGAGCCTCGGAACTGGGAGCTAAAGCCAACACAGGAAGTAATCCACACAGATTGAAGGGAATAAAACAGGTTCAGAAAAATTCCACCACAAGCCTTCCACTCCTAGCCAAGAGATACTAGTAGGCAGATCCACTAGCCATGGAAAATCCAAACTGCAGACAGTATCTCCCTGAGACCCAAGGTCTTTATTGAGAAGAGAAAGACTATTCCCTATGGTGGAGGGTAGGGGAACAATCCATAAGTACTTCTAGCAAAGAATTATCCTGAATATAATGAAAACTGACTACTCCAACAGTGGCGGGAAGTTCCATAGTGGGGCCAAGTGTTGAAGAGCATTTCTCGCCTTTGGAAGAAGCTTCTGTTTTGATGCTTTGGGGCACGACTGGTTTCAAGGCTGTGCTGGGCCCTGACTGCTCTTCTTACCAGTCAGAATGATTGTCTGACCAGATAGGTCCTGCTGAGCGGTGAGCTGGGACTTTGTGAGAGGGACGGAGGATTTCTCCTGTTTTGTTGTTAAAGGTTTTGGCTTTTTCCTCCCGCGGACCCAGCTCTCGTTTGATCTCTCAGCCTTGTGCACTAGTGCCTTTCCCATGGGCCCAGAAGTACCCTCTGGCCTCTGTTATTGCCACACACAGTGCTCTGGGACATAGACCTCCTGGTTGTCTATGGTTCTTGTAGGGAAAAGAGAGTAGAGGGAGGAAGCGGTGGTTCTCTGAGAATCTGCTCTCATTGCCCCTGGTCTGGTGGGCTGTGCTCAGGGGCTACTCTTGGTTCTATGCTCAGGGCTAGTCCCAGTTCTCCTGATTCTTCTCACAGAGAATGAGCCCCCTTCCACCTCTGAGGCAGTGCCTCCTCAGTCAAGGGATATTGAAGCTCATTGTCACCAACAGGGCTTCTAAACAGAGGGCCCGAGACAGGGATGACCTAAAGAAATATGGTTCCCCCAAAGCCAGGTTTGGATAAACACGGTACACAAAACTTGTTTTTTTTTGTGTTTGTTTTGTTTTGTTTTGTTTTTTTAAACAATAGCCCACAGAGTTGCAGTTCTGTGTGCCAGTGACAGACGGCAGACCTGCTCCCCAGGGCACCCGAAGCCTGCGGTAGCCCACGGGTAGCACAGATACTGTTGTGGGGATCCCCCTGGTCAGACTAGAGTGGGGTGATCGGGCTCTCAGGTTGAGCTGGGGTGGGGCAGAATTGGGTGAAAGAGGAAACCTGTACCCATAGAACTTTGGCTCCAGCGGTGGGAAGAACAGAAAGAACCAAACAGCCAAAACAGAAAGTCAGGGAGCCCAGGAGCGGGGCAGGTCCAGGGTGTGCCAAGGGCTGATCTTGGCCCTGGGTGAAGGTTCAAGCTGCAGGTGTCCGCGGTAGCTCAGGGTGGCTGGTCACAGGAGGATACCAAGCGTGTTCTGTGGGTAGGTGCAGATTTGAGCGTGGATCTGTGACCTGCTTTGTAGAGGGTGGGGGCTACCTTTGGAAGAGCCTGAGCTGTTTCTGTGCCTGGTTCTGTTCACGGGCCCCACCCCAAGATCAGCGCTGCAGTGGGAATCAGTGGGCAACCTTGGCCTAGGCATCTTCTCTCCCCAGATGGGAGATGAGATGTTAGTGAGGAGAGAAGGAGCTGGGTTATGTGTCAAGCCAGTTTGGCGTCTGGGGCTCCAAGGACTGGAGAGTTCTGTTCTTCCCTGCCTGCTTGAGCCTTTGCCTGCCTCTGTCTAGGGACAGGTAGATTCTGTTTGGGAGTTTACAATTGGGGATGACAAAGAGGGGGCCCCTGAGTAAAGACAAAGTTATTCTGTTGATTTATTGTTTTTTTTTTGGTGGTGGGGTTTGGCAGTCCTGGTGTTTGTCCAGGGAGAAACTCTGCTGTTCTGTAACCTGACTTTGTCAGCCTGTCTTTTCTTTTACAAAGTGGCCCCAAGACAAACTCACTCTCTGATTTCTCTCAGAAAAATCCCTCCATGCTCATTTTTAAATTGACTTTCAAGTTTCCTATTGGAGGCCCTTTAGAAAGGATCCTTCACCCCAGTTGTATTTCTTTCTGTCCATAGTTCTCTTGATTCTTTTTCTACATAATCAGGACCAATCTTTACATGCAACTTTGTTTCCTGTGTTTTTTAATTTGGTTCTTTACACACGAACAGTAATGAGTCTTTCCCCTCATGTTATTTATAACTCTGCATAAATACTAACTTCTGGGCTTCTCTGAAGTACCATTGTGTATACCTGCCAGCATTTGGTTTACGATTCTTATTAAAAAAAATCTTAAAAATAAAAGAAATCTCCCTCCCTGATCTTTAAATTAAAATTTAATCTTACATGATGCAAGGAACATGGCTATGTTTGACTCATCTATTCATTTATATATTTATATTCATTTTATGTTCCCGGGACAAAGAGCACAGGCACTTGTAAGAGTAGTTAATGACTGTGTTTTGTGTTGGTACTGATGCCTTTTTCATCATCCTGTCTGTGTGTGCTGATTCCTCACGGCCCATGAGCATACACAGACCTAAGAGTAGCAAAGCTTCTCTCTGGCAACCGAACTGTGGGCTGGGCCACACAGTGGCCTTATTGGATGCTGGGAATCGAACCCGGGTCAGCTAACACACACACACACACACACACACACAGGTCAGCTAACACACACACACACACACACACACACACAGCATTATTGTGCTCTATAGCTTGCCCCCCCCCCACAGCATTTTTGTGCTTTGTGCTCTATAGCTTGCCTCTCCCCAGCATTGTATCTTATGCCTGTCTGTGTAGTATTTCAGCATATTAAGGATAGATAATTAAACAAGTCATGGGTTGTAATATACATAGCCAACTGTCGTTTTCTCCTATTTAGGTTTATTCCGCAAGTCAACTTCCTGGGCTCTTCGAGAAACATGTTGCTTAGTCTTGAAGTGGGCCTGTTCTGGAGTTAGTTGTGCACTGCCTCAGTTTCCCTCTTTGTAAGTGGGATAAGATTGTGGCCAGAGACTGTGGCATCCCATACTGTAGGAGAGGGTGTATGTAGGAGTGCACTGTGAACCTGACGGAGAACTTGACCATTGGGACCATGGGGCTGTTGGCAATGGGACTGAGTATCCATGAAGTCCTGTTTACTGACCGAGGGTGGGAATGTCGCCATGCCTCCGGTGACCAAGGGTGGTTGACTGGGTCCAGAGGATTCAGCGAGAAGTTTGGACAAAACTCGTCTCTTGCTCAAAAGAAAAGACTAGTCCTTGGCAGATGGTCATATGATACTCTTTTTGTCATTACTATAGGGAAGTTTGATTTCTTTGTGTTCCTATTTAGGGTATGAGTTTCAACCCCAAAGAATGATTCATAGGGCTGGAGAGATAGCATGGAGGTAGGGCATTTGTCTTTCATGCAGAAGGACAGTGGTTCGAATCCTGGTATCCCATATGGTCCCCTGAGCCTGCCAGGAGCGATTTCTGAGCGTAGAGCCAAGAGTAATCCCTGAGCACTGCCGGGTGTGACCCAAAAACCAAAAACCAAAAAAAAAAAAAAAAGTGATTCCTAGTAGCACAATTACTTGGTGAAAGCACATGTGGATTGTAGATTTTGATAATTGACTTTCAGATAATTCTCCACACACAGGACCAATACAGATTTCAATCAGCCGTCAGTTTGAGTGTCCAGTTTCCCATTGCTGTGTCAGTGTCATCCCTGAACTCCTGGGTGAAAATACCTTGTTTTAAATTTGCCTTTTCGGTGAATTTTGCTTGTGGTGTGGTGTGGGACCATGCTTGATGTGTTCAGGGGTTACCCCTGGCTCTGTGCTCAGAAATCACTCTTGGCAGGCTTGGGGCAGATTATGGGACGTCAAGTATCGAACCTGGGTTCGCCACTGTGCTATCACTCAAGCCTCCTTTTTGGTGGTGTTTTAAAAGTGAACTACTTAGATACAGCAGAGCACACCCCTTATGTGCTGAGTGTTGAGTTTGAGGGACTGTGTGTCATGGGTGGGCACACAAGCATGCTCCTAAGCCACCACTGCCCCAGTAGACACTACAGCGGGAAGGTGTTTGCTTTGCCTTGCCTTGCCTTGCCTGTGGCTTTCAGGTTTCAGTTCCATACCACATAGGGTCATCCGAACCCCACCATGCAACTGGGAGTAGTCCTCAAACAGTAAAGAAAGGACATGGTACCCCAGCACTGACTCCCTGGTCTCTGTAGTGAGTGGGCAGGGGGTAGGGGGGAACTCCTGGGGGGATGCTAGTTGATTCTTGGGCTCTGTCTTTCTGTTGTCCCCAGTGCCCACCAGGAGCATCAGTGCAGCCTTCCTAGTCTGAGCTGGGACTGGCTCGACGATGAGAAGAGCCACCTTCTGCCTCTGTTTCCCCCTCTGCCAGCATCTGAGACCCAGTCCTGCTCTCAGAAATCTGTCCCTGCTGGGCTGAATTTGATGAGTCCTTCCAGTTTGGCTTTACTTTTTCCAGAAACTCCCAAGCATTGCTTTTGGAGGTTATTTTCCTTTGGAGAATTGTGTTGCAGCATGAAAAGCTCCGTGCAATGCCAGGATTTATTTATTTATTTATTTATTTATTTTTTTTTTTTGTTGTTGTTCGTTTTAAAAAAAAAATACTTGGTTGTTTGATCCTCCAAGCATTTAATCTTATATATAAAATAAGGTAAGGGGTGGCCGAAGTGGTGACGCTAGAGGTAAGGTGTCTTGTTTGCCTTGCAAACACTGGCCTAGGATGGACCTCGGTTCGATCTCCCCCAAGCCAAGGACAATTTCTGAGTGCATAGCCAGGAGTAACCCCTGAGTGTCAAAAGGGTGTGGCCCCAAAACAAAAACAAGAACAAAAAACAAAAATAAGGTAAGAATCTTGTATTTTCTCGTTACCCCTGTGACAGCGTCATTTCTTTTGTTTTTGTTTTTGTTTTTGTTTTTTGGTTCACACCCGGCAGTGCTCAGGGGTTACTCCTGGCTGTCTGCTCAGAAATAGCTCCAGGTAGGCACAGGGGACCATATGGGACACCGGGATTCAAACCAACCACCTTTGATCCTGGATCAGCTGCTTGCAAGGCAAATACCGCTGTGCTATCTCTCCGGGCCTGACAGCCTCATTTCTTGATCGATTCCTGTTTCTTACCATCTCCTTCTCTTGCTGGTGGGATATTTTCTTCTTTTAAGTTGACTGGTGTTTAACTACTTTGTGCAACTCACTCTCCCTGGCTTGTCTTTACGTTTTTCTGACTCTTCATGGTTTATGTGACAAATGTTAACCAAATATAATTTTGTCATTTGTGGTTTTTTAAATTCACTATATTTTTCCCCAAAACAATACTGATGTTTTCGTGGGGCTTTAAGTTAATATTTTGACAGGATTGAACTGTTTTAGTTAAGAGCAAGATGTTTCTTTATGTATGTAGATCATTTATAATCCCCTGAGGACTCACAGCAGTTTTAAATTTCTCTACTTTTAAAAATAAATTCTCATCTATTTTGAAACTGTCAGAATAGATTATAACCTTTTATTTTATTTTAAAAGAGAATTAGCGTGATTTTTACATGTAGATTTTATAGTTGGTCACTTGGATTTTTCTTTCCTAAATAGTTGTTCAGCTGCTGCTCGAATTACGGTTTTGTTTTGTTTCTTTAGTTTTTATATTTCCCTGGTGTGCTCAGGGATCACTCCTGCTGGAACTCAGAGGCCTTATGTTGATCCCTGGATTGAACCTGGGTCCTCTACCTGCAAGGCACGTACCCTGTCTGCTGGCCTCTCTGGCACACAGGCCCTCGAGTTCGATGTTGGTCATTCCTGTGAGCTTGGCCATTGGTGTCCTTCCTGGTACTTCCTTATTTATTCCTTCCTTATTCTGAGGGGCTGCTGTTGGGTAACACTGATCCCTGACCTCCATGTTCCTCATCGTCTGCATCCTCACGTCCCCTGCTTTGAAGATGAGCTGTTCAAGGCCTACCCGGCTTTCTGTCTGTCTGCGGAGCAGAGTTGGGGTTTCAGGAATCACTTTGCGGTTTCCTGTGGTTTCAGCCAGTGTTCACAGCCAGTCCGTGCTGCTGACTCCTGTGGGATCGGCCCTGCTGTCTGGATGCTTTGGGTCCATCTGATGTTTGCCAAGACCTGTGGAACCAACCCAGCAGGGGCTGCTGTGGACTCCGGACCTGACTGGGCTGAGCAGGGAACTTTGTATCTGTCCCGAGACAGGCTGTGCCCTGCCGGATGACCCTCCTGGACCAGTGCCTGAGTCCTTGGGGCACTTTTCTCAGGTTTTCTGACTGCTGCTGTTCACTCGGTTTCTAGTCTTTCCCGATGTGCCTTTTGAGGCAAAAAGACATCACATTAGTCTTTTTGTTCAAGTCTCAGGGCCATTTATGTTCATGGCATTTTCAAAGTCCTCTTGTGACTTTGTCCTTTTTTACTGTCTCCTGGAAATACATTTTCATTTTCCTTCTCTCTCTTTTTAAAATTTATTTTATAAGACATTTTTTGTTGTTGTTTTTGTTTTGGGTCACACCCAGCAGTGCTCAGGGGTTACTCCTTGCTCTGTGCTCAAAATTGTTCCCGGCAGGCTTAGGGGACCCTATGGGATGCTAAGGATCAAACCCAGGTCAGTCCTGTGTTGGCCACGTGCAAGGAAAAGGCTCTACTGCTATCGCTCTGGCACCCTACATTTTCCTTCTCGATTGGTTTTAGGTAGCTGGTTGTTTACCTGTGACATTTTATTTGTTTCTTCCAGCTTGTATTGTCTGTTGCTTTCTGAGTTATGCTTCCCTTTTTTTTTAATTCAAATGCCTCCTTGAATTGAAATAGTTTTTTTTTTCTTTTAATGCCTGACAGTTTACTTAGTAAATATTTAAAAATAAAGTTTTATGGGAGAAGTTAGGGAATCTCAGAGGTTGTCTTCATTATGTTGCCTTATAATTCATTTCCAAGAGTGTTGGGGCCACACCAGCCAGTGCTGGGAGGATCATGTGGATGCTGTGGATAGAGCCAAGGTCAGTCAGAGCTGGGACTCGCCTTATCACGTAGGTGCATTTATGCAAGCAATACCGTTCTGGGTCTCTCTTTGATACCACAGTTCCTCAAGTAGGATGATTCTAATTTTATTTTGTGTCATTTACGAAAAGTTTTATCTCAAAGTCACTTTACGATTTCTTACAAATGACTGAGATTTTTATGGCTCAAGTTAACCTTTTGTTGACTCTTCCATAATATCTCAAAAAGACCTCCTAGCAGATTTGAATGTATATGTTTCAGATATAGCTAATAGATAACTATGTTTAAGTTTGTCTTCAGCTAAAAGAGAGGTATTTTGGGTTTTTAAGATTGGTTATTCTTCTGGATCATACCTCACAGTGTGCCCCTCCCTGGAATGTATGTGATAATTTATTTTTGTTATTGTTACACTAATTTCCTTTAGTTTTGGGGGAGTCACGCGTGTGTGTGTGCTCAGGGGCTTCTCTTCTGGCGTGGTGCCGAGGGTCACTCCTGCCAGTGCCTCTCCCTTGAGTGGCCTCCTCTATGCCCCTCTCTAGTTTGTTTCTTGCTTCTTTGCAGGTATCCTTTTTTTGTATTCTTTTCTGTTATAGGACTTCCCCACTGAAATAGTTAAATGGGCTTTTTAGTTAACTTGACAAATATACCGAAGTATGAACTTGTGTACTTGTAAATGATTCTTTTCAATGAAAGCAAAAAATCCTCTCTTGGGCCCAGGAGATAGCATGGAGGTAAGGCGTTTGCCTTTCATGCAAAAGGTCATCGGTTCGAATCCCGGTGCCCCATATGGTCCCCCGTGCCTGCCAGGAGCAATTTCTGAGCATGGAGCCAGGAGTAACCCCTGAGCACTGCCGGGTGTGACCCAAAAATCAAAAAAAAAAAAATAATAATCCTCTCATTGATTTCCAGATGTTGTACCAATGTACTATGTTATGCCCATTGACTGAAAGTGTTCCCTTTGAATTAGGTTATTCCTGGCCTTAGACTTACATAACATAATTGCCCTACAATTTCAGTGTTGGCGCTTCTTTTTACAAGTAGAACTTGATCATGTTTGCAAAGTGAGCCCTGTACAAAGGCCTCATCTGCTTGTCTTGGTCTCTCCCTGATCCTATGTTTCCTGCTCTTTAGGCTGCTTTGTTCTGCCCTTGTTCCGTGAGCTTTTGGCCATATGCAACTATTGAGTGCTGAAAATCAATTGTTTCTGTAGAAAGAATGTTTCAAATACATAATTTTTTTAACTTGTTAACATCATGCAGTGAGTGTGTGTGTGTGTGTGTGTGTGTGTGTGTATGTGTGTGTTCTGCATGATTTGTGGGGGCTGTGCCTGTAAATCTGTAGCCTGTCTGTGCAGGATCAGGAGGTCCAGCTCAGCAATGTTCCTGGGACTCTCAAGGTCTATACCTGCAGTGCTCTAGGGTGTAGACTTGGAGCTGTGTGCATGCCAGGCATGTGGTTGAGCCGAAGGTGGGAACTTCCATTTAGCTGGGTCAGATTGAGCAGTAGCCCTTAGTGCCCAGGTGAGGCGGAAGCCTCATGCCCCAATTCCAAGGGATTTAGGAAGGTGGGTCTGAAAGCACATGCTGACAGGAAATAATTCACACAACACTGAAGAGAATAAAAAGCAGGTTCAGGAAAATTCCACCACCAGCTTTCCGCTCACTTGCAAAAGATACCAGCAGGCAAATAGACTAGTTGTGGAAAATGAAACTGCATACAGTTTCTCTTTGAGACTCTACTCTTTATTGGGAAGAGAAAGACCATCCCCTGAGGTGGAGAACAGGTAGGGGTAGGGGACCAATCCAGAGGTACTTCCAATTCATGAGTGACACACATGTGCAAAGAAGAAATATCCTGAATAGAATGAAAACCGGTTACTCCAACACGCATGAACGTGGAGGCCTGAAATATTCCCTGTGACTGGATTGGCAATGTGCTGATCTCAATTACAATTAGTAAGTGCTTGTGCAGAGAACAGCAGGTGAAGGAGAGAGAGACTGACTTGCTGGGAAGAGGCAGCAGAATGATTTTCTTCTTTGAAGCTTTCCAGGACAGCCAGTTTCAGCATGGTGATTGCACGATTTACGCTGGAATTACTGGATCGGAAACTCTTGTCTTCCATCTGGTAACTGCATTGTGTCCCTTTGTACTGATGGGTACAACAGACATTGGACCCCCTTTTATTTTTGTTTTTGGGCCACACCCAGTGACTGGTGACACTCAGGGATTACTCCTGGCTATGTGCTCAAAAATCCCTACTGGCTTAGGGGACCATATGGGACACGGGATTAAGCCGATGATGCCCATCCTGGATCAGCCGTATGTAAGGCAAGCGCCCTACTGCTGTGCTATCGCTCTGGCCCTGGGCCCTTTTTTTATGTTCTGTCTGCTCTTGCCCTCTTTTTTGATGGTCATTTCCTTCTGCTTTCTGCAAAGACTTTAGTATCTATTCTTTCTTTTTGTTTCTAATATTTGAGATATTTTTCTTTTTGATACTTCGCTTTTAATGACTTCATTCATGAAAGGTCTGGCCAGAAACATTTAACTCATATCAGGTTCTGTAGAGCAGAATTGGGGGGGGTGGGGGCGAGGGTAGAAAGTAAAGGCCTTTGCCAGGCTCTGCTCAGTAGGACTGGACAGAAAGGAAAGATGGTATAAGAGAAGTGGCTTATCTGTTGACTGAATGGCCAATGACAACTCCTCACTTTAGCCTTTGTTCTCCAGAAGCATCTTTACTGAGCACTGAAGCCTGTAGTCCCTGATCTGGTCTTCAGTTCCTCTTTCAGAAATAGAAACACATGGGGCCGGGCGGTGGCACTGGAGGCAAGGTGCCTGCCTTGCCTGCGCTTGCCTAGGACGAACCGTGGTTCGATCCCCCGGTTTCCATATGGTCCCCCAAGCCAGGGGCGACTTCTGAGCGCATAGCCAGGAGTAACCCCTGAGCATCACC
>PVKC010038327.1:0-12779 GCA_004027635.1 Crocidura indochinensis
TGTGGCTTCCCCATCTTCATAGGCCATTTCGGTGATCACCGGCTGAATGGGCTTATCTAGCTTTCCAGAATTGAAGCACTCAGGGGCTTCAAGACAGTTGCACTTGGAGCATATTTCAACAGACTGTAGTTAAATCAGCTAGTGATGGTTTGTATTGCAACATGCTAATCTAGAAAAATAAATTCAGGAACCTGGTGTTTGTAGACGTATCATAGAGAAAGTAAATGATATGCCTGAAATCAATAACAGAGCACACAGGTCTGAAGGTAACTCTAGCTCTCTCTTTGATAACTTCTATTAGATACAATCTCATGGGTATATTTACCTTGGCATTGTTTAAAACAGCTCCATAGCCTGTTGAAAATCCACATCCAAGTAGACAAACTCTCTCTAAATTTGCATCATCATCAATTTTGGCAAGATTGACATCTGACACTACAGTATACTGAGAAAAGGTGCTGATTCCCATAAAATGGTAGACTGGTTTTCCTCTGCAGGTAAACCGGCTGGTTTTGTCATCCATAATTTGTTGATCAGCCAATGCACTTTTGTCTTTACTAGGAAAAAAATTAAAAAGTAAAAGCTCATAGAAAAAAAAAAGTAAAAGCTCCTGAAAGAAAAGGTTCAAATTACATACTTTGGGGTGGGGGTAGTCAATCACATCCAACACTATTCAGGGCTTACTCCTGATTCTGTCCTCAGAAATCACTCCAAGTGGGGCACAAGGGATCATATGGGTGCTAGGGATAAAACCCAAGTTGATCACATGCATGCAAAAAATGTCCCCTACGTGTTGTGCTATTTTTGTAGCTTGCAAAATAATCTTCTTTTTTTTTTTTTGGTTTTTGGGCCACACCCGGTGACGCTCATGGGTTACTCCTGGCTATTCGCTCAGAAGTCGCTCCTGGCAGGCACGGGGGACCATATGGGGAACCAGGGGATCGAACCACGGTCCATCCTAGGTTAGCGTAGGCACCTTACCTCCAGCACCACCGCCCGGCCCCCAAAATAATCTTCTTATGACAATTTTATGAGATGGAAAAATTAAGAAAATGACTTGAGACTTTCCCTTAAATGTAGTCAGCCATACATTCTTCTCCAAAGTACATGGGATATTCTTTATAATAGATTACAAGTTGGATCACAGGACATGTCTCCATAAAGTTAAGAGGATAGAAATAATATCAGCTATCTTCTTGAGACTAAGATGCACTAAAAATAAAAATTAATTACAAGCATAAATGGAGAAATAACTGAAAACCTGGAAAATATACAGCTTACTACTGTCAGAGAGGAAATTAACAGATTTCTAAAAAAAACAAAAAACAAAAACAAAAACAAAAAAAATGACCTAATAGAACTCGTTAGACACAGAAAAAAATGTTAAGAGGGAAGTTCAGGGCTAGAGAGATAGCATGGAAGTAGGGCGTTTGCTTGCATGCAGAAAGACAGTGGTTTGAATTCTGGCATCCCGTATAGCCCCCTGAGTCTGTCAGGAGCAATTTCTAAGCATAGAGCCAGGAGTAACCCCTGTGTGCTGCCAAGGTGAGACCCAAAAACCCAAACCCCCTTTCCCCAAAAGAGGGAAGTTCATAGCTTTGCAAGCATTCACCAGAATGGAAGAAAAGATCCATAGATTGTACAGTTTAAGAAATTGGAAAATGTCCAACAAAAAGAAACCCAAAGAATGTTTTTTTGTGATGATGATAATTATATGAATATATAATTTTGTTCAATATAGAAGATTACTATAATGCTTACACTCTTACAATAACATTGTGAAGTAGGCATTGCTATTCCCATTTTATATAGATAAGGAAATTTAGGCATAGTAATTTATGTAAAAGTAAAGGTTTTGGCTTCTGAAAGTACTATTTTGATACAGTATTAAGGAAAATAGTTCTTATGTGTCTTATTCAAAAATAAGCTGATCTGGGACTGGAATGATAGCACAGCAGTAGGGTGTTTGCCTTGCGTGTGGCCAACACAGGATGAACTTCAATTTGATTCCTGGCATCGAATATGGTCCCCAGAGTCTGCCAGGAGTGATTTCTGAGTACAGAGCTAGGAGTCACCCCTGAATGCTGCTAGGTGTCACCCCCCCAAAAAAATAAATAATAAGCTGACCAACATTTGGATTCTGGATCAAGACTTCCTAATTTCAAGACAGTTTGTGATATTGACATAAGTCTTGTCACTGTGCTCATTGTTCTCCTCCCTCATTTCTGCCTAGGCATAACTACAATTCTATATTTGAATCTGTCATTGCAATGACGTATTTATTCTTTACTACTATCACATGTAAGCATAATCTAATAGGAGGCACTGATTCTGAATATAAAATACCATACATTCTGTTTAGATACTTTAATGAATATATTTATCATCAACTAGTTTTTTTCTTCTTCCTATACCTATAAAGTTCGGTGAAATTAATATTATTCTTCATTTAAACAAATACATCAAGTTTAGACATTACCATTTCTATATAGTATTCCATTGTGCTTTAATATTACAACTTGTTCATTTTTTATCTTACTGAATGGCACTCATGCTGTTTTATGTGATTATTTTGTAGAATTGGTGAGTGGAAGATACTCAACTTCAATTGGTTTTATCAATATGATGCCCCAAAATATTTAGACAGTTTATTCCTTTGCTAATAGTGGATAGAGTTTACCTCAACTTATCACAGAAATTCGTTTGTGGACTCAGACAAAACTTGCATTTTCTGCACTGTGGTGTGTAGAGCGGAATCACTTTGTCACCTAGAAAGAAAGCCATATATTTGAAGATACCTGAGATGTTACTTAGCAGGACTTATATCTGGTGATCTAGTGGAAAGTACTATTCTTTTGTGAGAGCAGGGGTGGAAGATGGAAGGGAAATTTTTGACCACATCTGGAGGTGTTAGGGGGCTACTCATTACTTGTTCTCAAGGATCACTCTTTGATGCTTATAGGTGACCATGTGGTACCAGAGATAGAACAGGGTTGACTGCATGAAAGCTCCATAAACCCTGAACACTTTTTTCCCTAAGAAATATTTTCGGGGCTGGGCGGTGACGCTGGAGGTAAGGTGCCTGCCTTACTGCGCTAGCCTTGGACTGACCGCGGTTCTATCCCTCGTGCCCCATATGGTCCCGCAGGCCAGGGCGACTTCTGAGCGCATAGCCAGGAGTAACTTCTGAGCGTCACTGGCCCAAAAACCAAAATAAATAAATAAATATTTTCATGGTATATGTTTTATTTTTTATTATTTTATTTTATTTATTTATTTTTTTTTGGTTTTTGGGTCACACCCGGCAGTGCTCAGGGGTTACTCCTGGCCCCATGCTCAGAAATTGCTCCTGGCAGGCACGGGGGACCATATGGGGCACCGGGATTCGAACCGATGACCTTCTGCATGAAAGGCAAATGCCTTACCTCCATGCTATCTCCCGGGCCCCATGTTTTATGTTTAATAGACTACGTTTAAGTAGCTGTGCTATTTATTACTCAACATGATTGTTGATTCCTTGAAATTGTATATTTCCCATTCCAGTTTTTCTTCTTTTCTCTGAAGCAGCCAAATGATCAATATGTATCCATACCATTTAGGTGCAGAATTAATTCTGAGACAAAGCAGTCATTGAAATTTTTTTTTCTTTTGGGCTGCATCAATAATGCTTAGAGCTTACTCCTGGCTCTGAACTCAAGAGACACTCCTGACTAGGGGACTGTATGTGGTTCTAGGTATTAAACTGGCACTGACTACTGATTCCTTACACACATCAGTGTCTTACTACTAACCTCTCCAGCCCATGATTGTGACTATCATTTATGACATTATTGTATGTAATAGAAAAGGAAGATAATAGACCTATTAAGGGTTGAAAAGACAGTACAGTAGAGAGGGAACTTGTCTAGTACATGATCAACCCCCATCTGTTTTTCGTTTTTGTTTTTGGACCACACCTGTTGATGCTCAGGGGTTACTCCTGGCTATGCACTCAGAAATCGCTCCTGGCTTGGAGGGACCATATGGGATTCTGGGGGATTGAATTGCATTCTGTCTTAAGCTAGCTCTTGCAAGGCAGTCACCTTTACCTCTAGTGCCACCATTCCAACCCCAACCCCTATTTGATCCCAACACCATATAAATCCCTCAAGTCCTGCAAGAAGTGATCTTGATCACAGAGTCAGGAGTAAGCCCTCAGAAAATCTGGGTCTGTTTCCCAAACATAAAACCAAAAAAAAAAATAGAGTGTAATGTAAAATTGTATTAGCACCATGTTTCACTATTTAAAAGCACTCTCAAATGGTATCTTTTTTTTTTACTCTTTCAATTTTACTATTTATTTACTTATTTATTTATTTACATTTTTTGGCCGCACCCAGTAGCACTAAGTGATTATTCCTGACTCTGCACTCAGAAATCAATCCTCCTGGCAGTCTCAGGGGACCATATGGGATATTGGGGATCGAATCCGGGTTGGCTCATGCAAGGTAAATGTTTTACCTGCTTTGCTATTGCTCTGGCCCCCTACTCTCTCAATTTTAGTTTAAATTTTACCCTCTGATGAGTACAGTTTAATAGTTTTGATTAATGTTCTTTTAACATTTATTAGACCTTTATTAGACATTTATTATTAACATTTATTAGACCTAGATAGAGAATATTACTCTAACCATGCTAACATGCATGATTTCACATGATTCTCTGAATAGATCTAAGAGATCATTGCTATGTTCTCCCCAGTTAAGTAAACAAAGCTGAGCCTAGTCACAGAGAAATGACTTCACTGACTTCTAAATGGTAAAACTGGGACTATGTTGAGTATATCCTGTAGGGATAAAGACATTTTGGGAGCTGTGCATTTGGTTAGGAATATACCCATATGACTTTTTTAGTTTGGATTGTTCTTCTTCTAAAAAGAAAGAAAACTCTCATCCTTCCTGACATGTAAGGATGACATAGCCCATATTTGTACCTGGAAACATTTGAACTAAGTATTTCAGTCATTGGCATGCTCCTTATATTTTTTTTATTAATTTTATTGAGAAATATTTTTTAATTCGTTTTATCTGAAAGTTATTTTTAATCTTATGAGCACTCTAAAAAACACAAGCCAATAATCACATTTATATCATATTTCTCATTTAAACAACCCATGAATTCCTTTCATTTTTGGGAGGAGTAGGCCCATTTGTGCTTAGAGTTAATCTTGGCTTTGCACTCAGGCATCATGCCTGGTAGGGTTCAATGTAAGGTGAAACACTTTACTTGTTGTACTCTCTTTGACTGTCAAGTCTTCATTTTAAATCTTATATTAAGGTAGTCTTCTGCTTTATTTAGAGGAGGCATTTTTTATTGCCATCAGTACAACAATAAATAAAGTGGCCATATTGTTCAAACTTTGATCTCTAATATTTTGTTCTATTAGACCATGCTTGATTTTACTTCCAATGTAGGGTGGGGAGGAAATGATCATTCTACATAGAGATTATTCTTATCATGTCAAGTCAGGACTGCATTTGTAATTATTTCTGAGGTTTTCTGACTTTTCCCTTTAGTTAGGATTAGAAAATAAAATACCTTGTTTGAAGTCGGTTACTTCTGGTCCAACACTTTCCACAATTCCTGCACCCTCATGGCCAGGAATCATTGGGTAAGCACACTCCTTAAACTCTGGGTTGATTACATGGATATCAGTGTGGCACAGGGCAGTAGCAATGATCTGCAAGGCAACCAGAGACTTGAGTCTCACTATTATAATTCCGTTTCTGGGGTCATCAGGTAGATAGACATAGTCTCAGCTTCAGAGTGAAACTTCAGAACACTCTTAGTGCTCCATAAAATAATTATATTTTGACAAATAATAAAATTATATGAAGATGTATGTTTTTCCTTTACAATATATCTTTATTTTCTCTGTCATTTTAAAGTAAAAAAAATGTAGAATATGTAGATACTTTATATAGGGAATGAGAAAACTAAGGCAATCAAGGAAAATTAAGTAAAATTTAGTTGGCAGATTGAATAGAAAGTGTAGGTTTCTGGAGTTTATACAGTATAGTTGAATTTACATGATAAATGAGTAATAAGTAAACTTTTATAGTAAAAGATTATCAAAGAATTGTCTAAAGTAAGTATCAATGTTTTGCTGTGCACACTATCTTCAGGGTTCTGTGCATGAGGAAATCCCATTATTCTCATATATAAATCTTTACTGTGGTCCTCTTGAGAAGAAGGATAAGACTGTCCAGGTGGGGATGGAAAAATGGTGCAATTGCTCAAAGGTGGTCTGTGATTTCCATTGATGGCATCTCTCCTCCTGCCCCCACCAGACCACTCTTGTTTCCTCCATTGGGTATCCAAGGCCTATCTGTGGTTTAGGGCAGAATTCCCTGTTGGCTTTCTTCTCTCTAGTTTGAAACCATATGTTAGGCTAGATCAATGAACAATTAAGTCTGATACCAACTGTTAAGCTATTAGTATTTAATCCCTGCTGGTGTGATGTACCTAAAAATATAATATCCTCATATAGGAAACTGTCTAACCTGACAGAAACCCGATATGTTTATTACTGTCTGTACTCTGTGCCTTGTTTGTCTTGTTACACTCACCTGAATTCGAACTTCATGAACTTTGGGGGGAGCCACCTCAACTTCTTCAATGCAAAGGGGCTTGCCTGATTCCCAGGCAACTGCTGCTTTGCATTTAATAACCTGAGAGAAAAGGATGGGACAAGATGGGGCCAGTGAATGAGAGGAAGGACATAATTAATAAATTAAGAGCATATCAGTATATAATTATGTAAAGAAGTTAAGGAGGTTGTAGCTGGATATTATATGTAATGCGATTATTGAAACATTTTTATTTTTTTATTTTTAATATTTTTATTAAAACCACTGTGATTTTATTTTATTTTATTTTTTGGTTTTTGGGTCACACCCAGCAGCACTTAGGGTTACTCCTTGCTCTATGCTCAGAAATTGCTCCTGGCAGGCTCTGGGGTCTATATGGGATGCCCGGATTTGGACCACCGTCCTTCTGCATGCAAGGCAGACGCCTTACCTTCATGCTATCTCTCCAGCCCCCAAACCACTGTGATTTACAAAATTCTTCATAGGTGATTTCATACATACAATGTTTCAAGGTCAATCCCACCATCAGTGTCGACCTCCCTCCACCAATGTTCCCAGAGTGCATCCCAATCCAACACCCCTCCCTCCACAGCCTGTCATCATAACAGTCCCATTTAGGTTGTTGTTGTTGTTGTAGTTGTTGTTGTTTTGGTTTTTTTTTTTTTTTTTTTGGTTTTTGGGTCACACCCGGCAGTGCTCAGGGGTTACTCCTGGCTCCATGCTCAGAAATTGCTCCTGGCAGGCACGGGAGACCATATGTGGCACCGGGATTCAAACTGATGACCTTTTGCATGAAAGGCAAACGCCTTACCTCCATGCTATCTCCCGGGCCCCGTTGTTTTGGTTTTTGAGCGAAGTCCGGTGACGCTCAGGGTTACTCCTAGCTATGAGCTCAGAAATCGTTTCTAGATCGAGGGACCATTTGGGGTGTCGGGAATTGAATCCAGGTCCGTCCTGGGTCTGCTGCGAACAAGGCCCCATTTTAAGTATTCATTTTTAAAGTTTGGGTTTATGATTTCATTGTTGTTGACTTTGGCTTGGATATTTAGTTCTGTCCTTTCTTTTCTTTTGTTTTTGTTTGTTTGTTTGTTTGTTTGGTTTTTTTTTGGGGGGGGTCACACCCAGTGATGCTCAGGGATTACTTCTGGCTATGCGCTCAGAAGTCGCTCCTGGCTTGGGTGACCATATGGGGAACCTCAGTCCGTCCTAGGCTAGCACAGGTAAGGCAGGCACCTTACCTCCAGCGCCACTGCCCGGCCTCTTTTGTTTTTGTTTTTGTTTTGTTTTGTTTTGTTTTGTTTTGTTTTTGGGTCCCACCAGGCAGTGCTCAGGGGTTACTCCTGACTCTACGCTCAGAAATTGCTCCTGGCAGGCTCAGGGGACCATATGGGATGCCAGGATTTGAACCACCGACCTTCTGCATGAAAGCAAACACCTTACCTTCATGCTATCTCTCTGGGCGCCTCCCCCCCCCTTTTTTTTAACATTTTATATATTTTTATATATATATATATATATATATATATATAAGACCCTTCACTAGTGCAACATTCCCATCACCAATGTGTCCCTCCCCTGTCCTTTAATAACATGACCAGTGCACCTGAGATCTCTTGGCCACTGTCCCCTGTTCTTTCATATTTGTGTTTCTCCTCCTCCACTCAATTTCTTCCCTTCTCCTCACTTTAATCTGGAGCCAAGAGTGTTCTAGACAACTCCCATTGCATTTTTATTGAAGCATCCTTATTAACAACTATCTTTTTTTTATCATCTCTTTATCCTTCTTTTTGGTGTGCAAGTTTAACCAGCAGTGCTCTGGAACTACTCTGGCTACTGCTGGTGGATTAGGTGTTGCTTCTGGTATTCCTCATCCTGTCTCTTCAAGCCCTGAAACTGTTTACTAGGGGCCACTTGTAGTGATGTTAGACCCAGTATCATCACCAGTCTCTGAGGAGCTCAGGTGGCCATGCAGTGCTACAGATGAAATTCAGAACATGTGCTCTTCCACTTGAGTTATGTGTGATTCCCCCTCCCCATCCTGTAATTTTAAAAACAAAGAACCTAAATTGACAATAAGAAGTAAAATTCTACAACATGATTATTATACTTTAAATTTTTTCAAAGAATAAGTAGGTTGAGGGAGACACTATGCTGGAGAATGAAATATTGGAACACTGTATATATGAAAATCTGCTAGTTGTAAATGACAGTTTAAGAATCGCAAATCATGGTGCCCAACATAAATAAACGAGTTATTATAAATAAAATAAATATAAGTAAAATATTACTTATAATAAATATATTATTATAAAATAATATAAATACATTATAATTATTATACATAAAATAAATGAGTTTTTACTGTAATATAAAACCTTGAAAATACCCACCACATAATAGAAGATATAGTTATAGGGCTTGATAGAGTAGATGCCAACATACATTTATTTTTGGCTGCTTTGGTTTTGGGTTCACATTTGGCAGTGCTCAGGGTTTATTCTTTGCCCTGCACTAGGGGTCACTTCTGGTAGGGATTGGAGCACTATATGGGGTGCTGGGGATCAAACCTGTGTCAACTGCATACAAGGCAAGCATCTATTCCACTGTATTATTACTTTGGACCTGCCAACATTTATTTGTTGACATCATGCCTTATTATCAGCTCTGAACTACCTGAATCCCTATTTCTCAAGTGCAGTTGTATATGATTCCTCTTATAGCAGATGTGTGGGATAGCAGAAATCTATGCCACCTGGAACAGCACTGTCTTTAAATTACTTAACCAGAATTATGCACCTGAACAAGATTCCTGGGTGATTTCACGTACATACAATTATAAACTTACTTAGTAGAAAATAATTAAGTAAAACATTTATCTTAGAAGAAATTGTGTAAAATAATTGAAAGAAACTTAAGTGTCAGGAATTAGTAATCGAGGACAGAGAGACAGTATAGAAGGGTGCTTGACTTGCATATCAAACTGGGCCAATCCCAGTTTGATCCCTGGCACTGTTTATGGTCCCCAAAATTCTGCCAAGAGACCACTAAGTACAGAGCCAAGAATAAGACCTTAACACAGCTGAGATTGGTACCTCCCCCCAAAAAACCAACAAAAATTATATAACCTTCAAATTGAAACATTTAAGCCTCTTAAAATTATATTTAAATTTTTGACTGCAGGTGAATTGGAAGAACAAGTTATAATCCTTCATTCCAGCACTTCTATTTAGTTTGGTCTAATTTCCCCAGTCTTCAAACATATGCATGCACATTTTCATAGGTTATTATGTAATACTGAATAGTATTTTATTATTTATTTTGGGGGGCCACATGTGGTGATGGTCGTGTTTTACTGGTTTTGTGCTCAGGGTTCACTTCTGGGAGGGATTCTGAGGAGTGAATCCAGGTCAGCTTGTATGCAAGGTAAGCACTGAACTCTGTACTATCACTTCAACCCCTGAGTAATATTTTAAACCGTCATTAGTCTTGCTGTAAAATGAAACATATTTAGTATGGCAAGATTAAAATAAAACAATAAAAATAATATTAATATACAACTTTATTGCTACTTTGTGATTTTAATTTTATTTTTATGACCACATTTGGAGATATGCAGTGATTGCACTTAGCTCTGCTTTCCTGGCAGTGCTCAGATGCTAGGGATTGAATCTAGGTAAGCTGCATTTTGTAAAGCAAGTACCTTACATGCTTTACTTGTAAAGCTCTCTGGCTCCTATTTTATGATTTACCAAGGTAAATCTTTTGAGTATTTTTTAAAGGGATCATATTGTAAATAATACTTCATAATTTACTTTTATTGCGTATTAATAATATAAATATAGTCCATGTTCTTCTAAAGCATTTTTTCTGACAAATCCTAATTATCTTTTTATAAAATCTCTTAATATTTTATATAATTCCTTTTTAGTAAGCATTTAATCTTGGGGTTCTTTCTCTTGGAATGCTGGGAATTGAATCTGGGTAGGCTGTGTGTAAAGCAAACACCATACCCACTGTGCTATCACTCTAGTCCCAGTGGGGTTATTTCTTTTGAAAAATATTTTAGCATGAGCCTCATTCTTCTGTAGCTGTTTTTTGTATGCAAGGCAAATACATCACTGTACTATCTCTCTGCCCCACACATATTATTTTGACCAATTTTAAATTGCTCTTTCCTTGCATGAAGCTGACTTGGGTTTGATCTCTGGCATGCCATGTGTCATGCACTGAGGCTACTATGAGTGATCCTGAGTGAAGGGCCAGGAGTAAGCCCTAACCACTGCCAGATGTGGCCCGAATGTGTGCCCATTGGTTCTTTCTGAGAGTAACCCCCATAGAGAGCATATTTTGAGCAAATATGTAGACACAGAAGCAAGTACTGAAAAAAGTTATATTTGCTTACTTTTCCTTCAGTGCTCATTTTTCTGAGAAATTTGTCTTGCCAGTCTTCTCTCTGATTTGTGTTCTTCTCTTCTCTGTGGGATGTTCTTGACACTACAAAGAGCTAACATGGAATAAATACTGTTTTACTCTTTCATTCTCCAATGAGATCGTCTCTTTGTATTGTGGTGACCTGGCAGCTTTCCATGTCACTATTTCATCATGTTTGCTGTGTAATTATATCTCAGCAATAAATTCAATTGCTCCAGCTGGTTATCTGTACTTCTCCAGCTGGCTTTTATGGACTTCTATTGACTTGCCAAATATTATATAATAGAAAAATTAAATATAAGCAAATGTGCTACTATAATATTAAAGAATCATTGATACTGCTTATTTATTGACTACTGATACATGTATATAAATCATTGGTGATTTGTTCATTTGTATGGATCGTTATTATTTTATATTTACATATTTTGATGCTTGGTATTTTCCAGGGACAGTGTTTGGATGTTACTCCCAATAGTTCTTGGGGAATCATGTGGTGCTGAGGATTGAATCCAAGTCTCTGGCAAGAAGAGCATGTGCTCAGCCCTGTGAGCTATCTTTCTGACCTTATATTTTCTTTGGATTTTATTATTTTTTTTGAGGGGGGCCCACTCCTGGTTGCACTCAGGGTTATTTCTGACTCTGTGCTCAAAAATTGCTCCTGGCAGACTAGAGGAACTTGTCATATGGGAGTCAGGGATTGCACATAAATCACCTAGTGTTGGCTGGGTGCCAGGCAAACACCCTACTGTTGTGCTATCCCTCTATCCCAGTGATTTTATTTACTTATTTTAAGTAAAATAGTTTATTTAGGGAACAGAAAGAGATAATTCTGGCCTTTCCAGAGGCAAAGAGCTATGGAAGGTACCTGTCCTGACACATAGGACACACTTCAAGGTTGACTGGGAAAGAGTGCGCAAGCTAACAGACAAAGACAAAATAGAAGACACAGAGACAGAGTGCAAATGGGAGAAGAGTACATCCTTTATTGGAAGAAGTTCAGCTTATATACATTTCTAAAAAGTGGACGTAGGCAGCAGAGGCAACATATACAGATACACTAACAGGCAGACATGCCTAGATAATGGGGACCCATCGCGGGCTGGCAGGAATGTACAGATAAAGGGATTCCATAGTGGGCAGGCAGGAATGTACAGATAAAGGGATTCCATAGTGGGCAGGCAGGAATATAGAGATAATGGGGACTTCAGATAATGTTAGACTCAGTTTCCTAGGGCTACAATTATATGTTCTCATTGTCTCTGTTCAAATCTAAAATGGTTACATATACGTACTTTTCTCACTAGGCTCTCTACCTGTCACAAGGTTCCCTACTGTCCCCGCTTTTTCTAATAAAAAGAAAAAATGTTTATCAACAAGGTCTAATTTCTTGCTGTGACAAACAGTGAAACAGTGCAGGGCTTTAAAGGCATAATGCAGGGAATCAATTAGCTGATCAACCATCCTGCTTCCAGGCCCATCAATCTTGTACAAGGTTGCAGTCTTTGAAAAGTTTTGGTACTTTTTGCAAGACTGGAAAGCTTTCCATGCCAGTTCACCAATTCTTTTCTTCTTCTTCTTCTTCTTCTTCTTCTTCTTCTTCTTCTTCTTCTTCTTCTTCTTCTTCTTCTTCTTCTTCTTCTTCTTCTTCTTCTTCTTCTTCTTCTTCTTCTTCTTCTTCTTCTTCTTCTTCTTCTTCTTCTTCTTCTTCTTCTTCTT
>PVKC010038328.1:0-12779 GCA_004027635.1 Crocidura indochinensis
CAGGCCACGTGGCTCCATCCTCCATTAATCGATGGGTCTGGGGTCCAGGAAAGCGACGGGTAGAAATCTCACTCACAGGCAGGCTTCAGGAAGTAACAGCTTTATTCATACCCTAGCCACCACATGTGTGTGGCCTATATCATAACCAATTAAGCATTCAGCCATTCTTAGCTAGCCCTGCATCTTAACTTCTTTCAGCTATCTTTTCTCTGACCTCCAAGCTGGCAAAAGGCCAAAGACAAAAGAGCCCCAAACCTACTAGATCAAGACCTTATATCACCCACCTGGGTGGGGTCTGCTGGTAAAGTTACAGGTCGTATCCGCCCAAGACTACTCCCATCAATAGGTGGGTCTCAGGTAGATTAACCTAAATCCAGGGTGGGGTTACATCTTCGTTCAAAATGTTGATAAGGCAACCTTTTTTCTTTAGATTATTTATATTTAAGAAAATAATAATGATGATCACTTACTGCTGCTATAAGATGTAATCATTTATAGTGGGAAGTATTACTATCACTGATATTAAGATTTTAGAAGTAAAACTGCTAAAATGGAAAAAATAGAAAGGACTGTAACTAGAAAAAGAAAACTTGAAGTGATTATAGACTTGAAATTTTCTAAAAATGGAAACAATCAAAACTGCATGATAAGGTCTAGGATTGTCAGTTTATACACATTGGAGTAATACAGATATATCCAGTTCTTCTATTTTTCCTAAAGTCTTGAAAAATATTGTGCTCTAGATAATGAATTAACGCAGTTAAAACTCTAAAGAATAACTGTAAGAAATACAAACACCCCCAAAATAAATGCAGTAAATACAAGACAGATGGCTTTTATAGTGAATATTTTGGCACTATATCTAAACTAATATTGATAGATTATAACTCAGAGTATATAAATTTTAAAAATCCTTGAGATATTGACTGGATAAGTATCTATGCCATTCCCAATGAATAGCTAGATCAAGCATTCTTCATATCAACTACCAGCTCTCTCCAATTCTCATAATTTTAGGACATTCAATAAGAGCTTTATTATTGATCAATTGTTATATTGTGTAGCTCAGAAGAAAAGTGAGAGATATTTGGGCACTTGGAAAAAAGCATACAGTATAAGAATTAAGTCAAGAAGAGAAATTTTACAAAATGCATACTTTCTTAGTGATTTATTGTCTGCGACAAGATTTTAGGTATACTATTTAATAGCATTATTAAAAAAAAGACAAAACCAATTTTCTCAAATAATGGTGTAAGAAGATGAACTTTGGTTGAGTTGAAGAGTGAAAGACAAAAGGTGAGACAATAGATGTAAACAAATGTTAATGCAAACAGTAGGAGAGATATTGTAAAGTATTGTAAAGAGATCTGGCAATATTGAGATACTGAAAAGAATAAACCAGTAGGGATAGGAAAGATTTCATATTCCCCTAAAAGTGAGAACATAGTAGCTACTAGTAATTACTTTGGAATAACATAAATGAAAATATATTTGTCAGTGGAATACTAAGCCCTTAGTTTAAGGTTAATGAATATTTTGCTTTTGACGATCAAAACAGTAAGTCCTATTGAAATTTAAATGGAAGTTGGAGCAGAGGAAGATGTTAGTTTGTATAGATGCCAGAAATTTAGATTACATAGCAAAAAAGTATAATTATAAAGATATTATATATATACTGATCTAATGTTGAAACATGTGATACAATCCATCTAAATTCTTATATAATTCATTGTGCAGAGGTATAAAGACATACATGAACAAATAAGCTAATGAGAATGAGATAGTGATAGAAACCAAACTATTAAAGGTATGGTGAATAAGTTTTGATATTTTTGCATAAAGAAGAAATTGATTAAAAGATAAAAACAAAATGTCAGGGAAGTTTAAATTAGGTATGTTCATAATAATATGAGTAAAGAACATAAAGGACATAGAATGATAGAAAATTACTGTCAGAAACTTCAAAAGTGAAAGAAAGAGCAACAGACTGTATTTTTATAGACCAGCACACTCTTAAAGAAAAAGTCATTAGTAGGATATGAAGTGGTTCATCCATAAACACTGTCAATAAAATTGTATGAGTTGGGTAAACATAAAGACTTTACTGAGTATCCTTCTTTTAGGATAATAGAGAGTGATTATGTCAGTTCTAGAATTGCATCTTGAAACTGAAGTCCTCTCTAAATGGGTCCTTAGGCTCATAGATTAGAGAAAAACATATGGATAAAAAAAATCACATGCTTTTTATTTCTATTTAAAGAAAGTCTAAGAATTCTTTTGAAGTCCTGCTGAGAGAAAATCAATACAATATATTTTATCTTGGTCATTCCTTTTCATCTAAGAGAGATTTAGACATGCATAGCTTTTTCTTTTCTTTTTTGTATGTCAAATTGGCATCTCAAAATGGGCATTTTAAAAAACTATTACTTGCTTACTCAATCATAGTCAATTTAGTGATTTTTGAGCAATATTAGCAAATTTTAAAAGCCATTTTTCAATGTGACAGGAATATGTGCAACACTGTACATGTTATTAAAAGTGGTATTGCTCTATTTTCATGTTCTCTCTGCATCAATTTGCTTCAGATTCACTAAACAAAGATTCTCTTTTGTTCTTGTACATAATTTTTGCCTATATCTTTCATTTCTATTTCTTTAATAAAGAAATTTTAGTAAAAAAGGAATAAAAGAAAAAATAGTGCTTTCAGAAGAGAATATTCTCCAGAAAATCCTAGAATTCTAAAATTCTCCTAAAATCCTAAATAAAGGATTTAATAAAAATTCTTTATTAAAATAAAGGAATTACACACCATGATTCTTATCTTTCTTTTCCATTTTACATAATAAAATTTAAAAAATACTAGAAAAAGACTTGAAATTCAGAAAAAAAATTTTTTCTGAGATTTTAAAGTCTGATAAAATATGTGGGTTTAGATGCTTAAAATAATTGAGAATGAACCCTAAGCCAATTTAAATCTTCTGGTAACTCTTAATTAACAAGTGGTTTCAAGAAGCTGCAAATACTTAGTTCTTTAGACATCTTCAATTAGCATACCCAAATTTTATGAGATAATGAAATAACAAATCAGCCAAAAAGAAAGTATATTCAGATAAAGCAATTGGATCTCAGCACTGCGGGCATTGTCTATGGATTGCTTTTTAAGCACACATTGAATGTTTGTAGAGTAATCTAAAAGAACAAAAGCTATTGAGCCTTGCCATTTTAATTGTGATAAACTTAGTCTGATTAAATATCACCTCAGGGTCATATGTAAACATGCATTTTTGTCCATTGATCTATTTTAAATCTACCTGAAAACTTGCTAATATACACATTAATATCATAAAAACTCATTATTAAATAAAATTCTATGTTACTTTAGGATACTTACCTGTGGACAGGATAGAAACTCTGAAATCATAGTTCTAGATTCACAAGGCTAACTTTACAAGATTTAATAACTTGTAGCATTGGGTAATTTTATAATATCTGTGGGTTCAAATTTATAAAATTATAAAAAAACTAGAAAATAGGGGCCAGTCAGGTGACGCTAGAGGTAAGGTGTCTGCCTTGCAAGTGCTAGCCACGGAAGGACTGCGGTTTGATCCCCCACAGTTCCATATGGTCCCCCAAGCCAGAGGCAATTTCTGAGCGCTTAGCCAGGAGTAACCTCTAAGCATCAAATAGGTGTGTCCCCCCAAAAAAACCTATAAAAATAATAATAGACTCTAATGTTGTTGCAAGAGTTAAATGAGAAAATATTTTTGCTCTCTGAATAAAGGTAATATGAAATAGAATTTCTTTTCCCACATACTCAACTTCTGTTTTGTCTTCCAATACAATACATAAAAGTCTGGAACTAAAATGTAACAAACATAAATGTTTTTCATCATGGCTTCTATTAAGAAATAGAAACATAACATATAGGCATTAAATCAAGACACTCATAATTTTCAAATAACATGATTTTCTTATAAATATCAGGTTCAAATTTCCTTTGTATAATTGCACAATACAGGACAATGAGAACTAAATTAAACTGTCATCTGTTATTTCAAAATCTATCTTGGAAGTCACTTTCTTTGACAAGGGCTAGCAGATTCCATAATGTTGACTAATATAGGTCATTGATTGATTTTTCCTTTAGGTTAAACTGTCTTATTTCAACTTACATTAATAGTTCTTCATATACTGTATAATGCATATTAAATGCTCACTATAATTGGTTGAAATTAGCAAGAAAATACAAGAGTTTATTAGATTGGTGTATTCAGAATAATATCTATTCTGAAGCAAATTCAAAAAAATAAAACAGCTTTTTGAGGAAAATGTTGACATTTACTTTTTATCAATGATATTATAAACATCTACTAAGGCATTTACATGGCATCACATATTTTTAATGGCTCAGAGATTGTCTGACCCCAAAAAGGATGTCAAACCTGGTGATCTTTTATTTCCCACCTTTTGGAAAAATGTGCTGAATAATATTGAGAGATAAAAACTTATCTATAGTAAGAATATAGTCAGAGGAAAATGGGGTTGGTAACATGGCTTCAATTCCACAGCTCTTCCATTCTTCTGAATTTATTATATACTAGAGTGCTAAAAAATAAGTTTGAAAGAGCATGCTAGTCTTGGATAAAAAACAGTATCTTGATTAACATATGCACCAAAGAAAATTCACACGGAGGTATTAAGTAACCAAAACATCAAGGTGAAACTGATGAGGAGCCACACTCAACCACACTGATCTTCCCAAGCAGCAGCTCTCATAGCTATCACCTTTCCTTGGGCATCGGGGCACAGTATTGATGAAAAATGCCAATGTGGAGAACACGCCACAATTTCCTAGGCAGGAAATTATGGGCTTTGGTTTTTATGCAGATAGGAACTCTAAATTCCAGTTTGCTTTAAAGAACACAGAAATATTTAGGACAGAAGCTTCTCATTCCCCTGGATGCTAAAGGAGAGTTGATGAAATTTGACAGAGTTTCTCTAGTGGGATGTATGGAATGCTAAGAACAGCTGTCAGTGGGATGAGTAACTGGGTATCCACTAAAGTCTGCATGAACATCTGTAAAGCATATGTGCTACAAACCTCACTTAGATTTCCCAGCTGCTCCTAAAAGCCACTAGACTCCTGTGTGGGAGTTTGTTCCTATGACCTAACCTGAATTTTTAGGGAACTGTAGTCCTCAGGCTGAGATATGATGAAATTCTGAACAACAAAAAAATTAATCTCAATCTTTACTTGCGTTAGCTCTTCACTTTTTACCCACTGAAAATAATTTTTTTGAGGAAGATAGAGAAGTAAAACAGTTATATTGAGGAGATATATTAATTCTAAGGAAAATTGGAGGAGAAGAGAAAATAGGAGAGACTAACAGAGGCCAGGAAAGGACAGGACAAGACAAATTCAGAATAGAGTCCTGTAACGTAAAATAGAAATCATGTACCTAGAATAGGAGTTGCAGACAATTCCAAAATGTAGTTTCCAATGATTGCTTTTCAAAGTTGTTTATAAAAGTCTTTTTCCAGACTGCCTTCTTGTGAACTTCCTGTGATGAAATGAGTCCTTGTTGTCATGAAAAAGAACTGAGTTCTGGTGCCTTTTTTTCATTTATAATCCCATCAGACCCTTTGTTCCCACAAAATCCCTCATGCATATATCTAATTTTCATGTGGACTGACAACAAGAACTTACTTTCAGATCATATCTTGATTTTATGGTTTCTTGAAATTCATTACTTATTTTATTATGTATTTTAATACCAAAAGTTACATTCTGTGTTGAAAGAAATGAATTTTGTATATAATTTGGAAACAGACTGTACCATATCCCTTTTAGGATATAATTAGTTTATTCATGAAAATTTGCATCATATTGAATGCTATGAATGTACTATAAAACCATTGGGAAAAATCCTGTAAGGCTTAAAAATTCAGTATTCCCTAAATTCCTTTCTCTTGGAAACCCTTTTGCATGCAACTCACATTTTCTGCAGTCAAACAGGTCATCTAAAAATAAAGTCTACTTTTTAAAAAAGACAGGAAAATTTTTTTTGTTTTGCTTTTGGGTCATACCCAGCGATGCTCAGGGGTTACTCTTGGCTCTCTGCTCAAAAATCCATCTTCACAGGCACAGGGGACCATATGGTATGCCAGGATTCGAACCACCATTGGTCCTGGGTCAGCCTTGTAAGGCAAAGGCACCCTACTGCTGTGATGGCTCTCTGGTCCCAAGACAAGTAAATTTTTTTTCTGACCATTTTATACACACAGATTGCATAATTCACCTCTTGATTATATGTCTATAAACTATTTACAACTATTAAAACAAGTTTCTATTAAGTAAATATTGCTGAAATATTTTTTCAGTTATTTTAGGGTACTTTTGCTAATGGCCCATTATATATAAAAAAACAGTCTAAAAGCCCAAATCCTCAAAATTATCAGTTATTAACATGCTTCAAGCAAAGTTTTCCCAAAATATAAAAATAAGAGCTATCATCTAATGCAGTAGTAAAAGTCTATTTTTGCAGGAGATATTGGTGTGGATAGAACAAAACAATCTCAGGAAAATCATTGTAATAGCTTTTGACAAATGCACAAACACTAAATTACCACAAAATTAATGAAAACAATACTAATGTCAGATTACTACAGCTATTCTCTGCTGTATTTATACTCTATTGTCTGCATTGGTAAAACATCTCATCTCTTATAATCTTCCCCCTTTATTTAATTCCAGGGTATAGCAGGAATCAGAGAGGTGGTGAAAAAAAACGCATTTTTATTTTAGCTTTGTCCTTAAAGACAAGCATAGTATTCTGCTATTGCTGGATTGTCAGGTCTTTGTGTAGTTTCTGGGGCAATGTTTTTTGCATGTTTTTCCATTTCATATGAGACTTTTCTAAGCAGAAGGAATAATCACTTTACAATCAGTCAATCTAATATTTTGGCAGGTATTCACCATGTATTCACTGGAAGTAAGTCAAATATTTTACATATAATATTTATTGAATATTCATAAAATCAGTCTTGGCCATCATAAATGGCAGTTTAGTAGCTTAATTGACAAGATGTTTCCTTTTAAGATTAAGGATAAATTAACAAAACTGAAAGTAATTCTTTCCTTCTACTTTATAGTATATAAAAATAGGTATTGATTTATACTTGTTATTGGCATTAAAGGGGTATAGTGACTGTATTGAATTTAAAATAAAGAATTCAACAAGAACCCAGTCTGCTTTTTATATTACCACATAATACGAAAACTAAGTATAAGTAATAAAAGACCTGGGAGTGAAAAAAAAACATTATCCTATAATTTATATTCAAACAACTAAAATTGTAATTTAATTTGCTAATATTTATATAAAGTTAAAATAACCTGTATAGTTTATATTTTTTATAATTTTAAAACTACATTTGGGGTTAAAGGGATAATTTAAAAACTGAGGTGTTCACAATATATGTGGCCTATCCAGGATCTATCCCTGGTACCCTGAAAACAACCACTGAGCAGCAATGATTATGGTCCAAAAACCAAACTCGCAATGGCACAAGCCCAACTAATTACATTTTACCTAGAAGTTAATTCAGAGTACTCCCACTGATACAATTTTCTTCTAGATGCAGTCATATATTTTCAACACAACAATAAGGGTGTTTTATTAATTTTTTTAGAAATAAGAATTAACTTGCTTTATGAAATTTGCTTCTGGCTCAATTTATGCTCCCAACTCAAGTGGTGCTACATATCTCTGCTGTTAAGTATAGATTGAGAAAAATGATATTACAATTCACAATAATTGTGAGGATGAATAAATTACATGTGCAAATAATTTTATTAATCATGCAGATTTTACCCTATTAAAAGTGATGGTTACCTGATTCCTCTTTTATTCTCTAAGAAGTAGAAGTAAATAAAAATACCACACTGTTTTGTGAACTTTTAAAAATATTTTTCAGTAATGACTACTTCCTTCTTGCCATTATTATTATTTTTTTAAATACCTAATTATTACTTCAAGTTGTTTTGCCATTTAGATGAGATTTTTGTTAATGAAAACATTTTTCTGACTGTCAAATATGCTAAGTATGTGGCTTCATTTGGAGGCTTTTGTCAAATCAGTATGCCATTTTAGACAGGAGGTAGAGTTATGTATCTTTGGTATAATGCAAAGTCTAAGAGATTAGTGTTAGTTGTACTTTTTCTTGCTAGATATATGGTTTTTGATGTTTTCTTGTTTTCACTTTTGATCTAAGTTTTAATTAAGTGAGAGCTCAGAAAAAGATCAAAGAGGCCTGAGTGATGGCGCAGCCGTAGGGTATTTACCTTACACTGGGCTGACGCTGGACGAACCTTGGTTCCATCCCCTGGCATCCCATATGGTCCAAGCCAGGAGCGATTTTTGAACCCATAGCCAGGAGTCACACCTGAGCGTCACTGGTGTGGCCCCAACAAATATTCAAAAAGAAAAGAAAAAGTAAAAGTTTAAAGAGTGTCCGTAGAAGGACTTAATAGCCCGTTTTTTTAAATAGCAAATAGATGAGAATGTTCTTAGATGGCACTTAAAACAGAAATTGAAAAACAGACCTGTCTCTATAAAGAATGGAACTCACAAATAGAATTTAAAGCGTAAAGGAAGGAAAATATAGCTCATGGGGTTAAACATATATTTTGCACTTACAAGTTCCAGATTAGATCCCTTGTACCTTAAGTTCACCCAAGTACAGAGCCAGGAGCAGTGCCAAAGAATGACTGGGCATGTCCCCAAAACCAAAAATTAAAAAAAAATTAAAAGAAAGTGAGCAAGGGGAGAAAAGCATAGAGAACCTAGATAATCTATATATTTAAACTTCTAAGACAGAAAAGAAAATTTTCTTCTAAAATAATCTGGAATAATAGAACTTGGATTTTATAGGTCAAAAACATTTTAGATACTGGTGAAAGTTTGGAAATGTTTCCTTGAAATGCCAGATATATCTATACGAAGCATGCATAAACTTTAACACTTCTCATATAACATCTGGAATTTCAGAGATTACATCTTTGCTGACATTTATTTATTGAGTCCTTTTCAAAGTTAAAGAAAATAGCCCAGGCCAGTAGGGTTACCATTTTAAAATGACTAAACTGCCTCACTGAATAATAAGTCCAGAAACAAACATTTTTGGGCATAAGATTAGACACCACATGTTAAATATGAAAGTGGTTTATTTGATACTAATTATTAGTTAACTTGCTTTTATTTTTACTTTTAATATTCTTTTAAAATATACTCTATAAGAAACTCAAGACTACAGATAATCAGTGGATATTTTAGGATGAAGGATTTGAGTCACATTTTGCTTTTAGTAAGGATAGTGATACCTGAGTATAATTACTTAACATATAATAGAAGGTTAATGATGACAAGTACTATAATTACTACTAACAGTATCAATATTAACTTAGGAGAGATAATTGGCTACTATATCCAAAGAAAATTTCTGTCTTTCCTGAGATTTTTTTGTATTCTTTGAGTTATTTTATTTATCTGTTTATTTTACTTCACCTGATGATATATTTCTAGTCAATGTTCTAGTTATTTTTGGTGAGGAAACTTCAAAGTATTGAAATAAAAACATAACTTTTATGGATTAGTTTACATAGCAACAGAAGCAAGATAGGTTTATATAACTGTATATGTTTTAGGAGTATAACTTCATGCAGCCTGAAGGTACTTGAAGCAATACTGCAACCCCTACCAAAATAGCAATCTCCCTTCAGCAGGATCTATTGAACTCTGCACTCTCTTCCTGCAGTTAGACATAGCTCTGCATTTTGAATTCATGGGCTTGTTTCCATTAGTCTTGTTCATTGTCTTGAGCTATTTCTCTATATCACGCGTAAAAGATAATCTGAAATTTGTTTCTTCCCTGATAACACCCACCAGTTTCGTTCATGTTGCAGCACAAGACAAGGTTTCATTTTTTTTTCTTATCTATAAGCCTAGAGTAAACATGAACTACTGCCTTTGCCTTTATTATCTTGGGCTGCTGCTGTCCCCTGAGAGCCATGAATGGGTCCTGACCCGTGAATGAGCAGTGAGACCCTTAAAACAGAGTTAGACTATAGGAAAGACAGGGTGATCCTTAAGACTTTAATATTGCCAGAGTTCAAAAGGGTGGCTGAAATGAGGAGACTGAATAGTGCAGACCTCCAATAAAGAATGTTAGGTCTCTTTAAACCTAAACCACCAATAGTCCATATCTATATCCTATATAACCCCTCCCATGTACTACCCCCTCACCCACCCTCAGAACCCTGACTACCTTCACCCCTTAATACAATCCCCAATATCCCCACCATGTTATAACTTTTCACCCTCAATTTTTTGGGGAGCCACACCCAGTGACGCCCAGGGGTTACTCCTGGCTATTCGCTCAGAAGTTGCTCCTGGCAGGCACAGGGGACCATATGGGGAACCGGGGGATCGAACCGTGGTCTGTCCTAGGTTAGCGCAGGCAAGGCAGGCACCTTACCTCCAGCGCCACCCCCCCCCCGGCCCCCTCACCCTCAATTCTTAACCCATTAGACATCAAGACCAACCTCCTACACCAATGAACCAGTACCCAGTTCCCAAGTGAAGAGACACCCACTCAAACTCACACCTCGTTCCTGGCAAGAAAATGCAACCAACACCCGGACTGACTCATGCTGTGTGGCCCTCCTAATCACCTCTCCCACTTGTGGACTGTGGCTTAATACCGGATTAGCTCCAAAAGGACTCCCATTGTAAGAACTCTACCCAAGACCTCCCTGCGTGGAGTCGACACCCGACAAAGAAATCTCAAAAGACAATGGGGAAGCATATACTATCATCATAAGTATAGACGTATATAACACTGTTTCTCCCCAAATATATAGTAATCTCCTATATCACTTTCTCCCTTTTTCTTTGTTTTTGATTTTTTTTTTCCTTTCTCCCCCCTTGTTCGGTTTCTTTTTTTCAATTTGTTTTGCTCTACTCTTTTTTGTTTGTTTTGTTTCGTTTTGTTTTTCAGGCCACACACGTTTTGATGCTTAGAGTTTGCTCCTAACTGAGTGCTCAGAGATTGCCCCTGGCTTGGGGGGACAATGTGGGATGCCGGGGGATTGAGCCACAGTCCTTCATTGGCTAGCACTTGCAGGTCAGACACCTTGCCTCTAGCACCACCTTGCTGGCCCCATCTACTCTGTGTTTTTTTATTTGATTTCTATTGTGCTGTTTTGGGTCACAGCTGGCCGCGCTCAGAGGGTGCTCCTGGCTATGTGCTCGGAAGTTGCCCCAGATGGGCATGGGGACCATGTAGAGTGCCGGGCTGTGAGCCACCATCCTTCCACAGGAAGGACAGACGCCCTGCCTCCATGCTATCCCTCCCGGCCCCACCTTATTCCTTTCATTATATCTTTTATTCAATCCTTTTTTTTTCTTTCTTTTAAGGAACTCTTTTTTCTTTAGATACGGCTGAGCATGTATATTTTCCGTTTTTCTCATGGGTCTGTTTTCTTCTCCCAACCCCCAAATACACCAGCGATATAATGAAGCACCACTCCTTCCTGCAAAGGCACATTAAAAATAGGGGAAATTTTTACGTGTAAAAACAAGCTCTTATCTACTAGGGATAAGAACTTATATATTTTTTTATGACACAGGGACATCTCCCACCCTGAATGTATGTCATGGGGAACCATCCTAGACTCCAGGGAAATAGGCACTGACTGCCCAACCTGGACTCCTGGATCCCAGACATATAAACGACAGAGTTCTCAACAACAGCTCCAGGAACCAAGTCTCCTTCAGGGCATTCATAATGCTACTCAGATGCCAACATACGCCAGTGCTAAATTGACAACATGACAACGAGGAAATGGGAACAACTAGATCTAAGAGCAAGTTATCCTGCCTCACCAGCCAACGATAAGACAAAATCAGAAGACATGTCACCCTTTGATCAGTGCAAAAATCAAGATTGCTATATACAGATGACTGGTTGTGACAACCAGGACTAGACAGTATGCATCCTGGGACCACCACCAACAGCAACAACAAAAAGCTGTAACCTAGCTTTTGGTCTACAATCTGTTCAACAAACAAGATCTCCAATTCCAGAGGTCTGAATGAGACAACCGAAAGTGAATAGATCTTCCAGAAACATAAAGACTCTGCCCCAGGCTCCACCCTAGGAGCAACATAATGACCAAGAACACCAACTACAGAAGATGAATTAAAACAACACTGAAGAAGCAGAACTGCTAGAACCACTAAGAAAGCCTTCATCATAAGCTCCATTCTTTGAGCTGCACAGTCACCAAGATCTCTAGTTACAGAGGTCTGATTTTACCATCCATGACGAAGCAGAAGGCTTCCATACACCACAAAAGCACCGAGGGTAGAGTAAATGATCATTGCAAGGAGTCTATAGTTAATCCCATGACAGTATACTTCAGGGATGGAGAAACCCTGTATCTCCTAGGTCAAGGGAATTCCCTCTATAATATCCCTAAGAGTTACTGTGCCTATGCAGGGAAAAAAAAGAAAAAAATTATATATATATATATATATATATATATATGTATATTTATTGATTGATTGTTTTTTCTGACGTCCTTATTTTGGTGTAGATATTGAAGTTGATCCCTCCTTTTGTATTTCATATTATTTTACTTATCTTTCTCTCTCTCTCTCTCTTTTTTTTTTTTTTTGCACTCCAGCATGATTTGAATTCAGAACTGAGACTATTGG